>JAYMGJ010000215.1:0-91970 GCA_037178675.1 Scleroderma bovista | reverse complement strand
GACACGAACTCACCGGTAGGTATACCTCCGCATGCTGGCCATGAGATGCAACAGTCCGGAAGGGCCAGCAATATGTACTTTTGATCGCCCTGCATCCGCGAATGTCATCAGTAGACCTAATAATGTAACCTCGTCAGTCACTGTAGAGTTGGTAGAATAGCACAAATACCTGGAAGACCGCTCGTTCTTTGGGTGCCAACAGAAGTGACGAACAGAGCCCGCGTCTTCCTCCATGTTTGCCGGCTTTGGAGATACGACCTCGTAGTATTTTCCCCGACGTTAAACAGATACTTGGCAGAATCGAAGGTAACGACTATAGATGGCTCCGTATCGGATGATAGGGTGCTCAACACTGACGTGCTCCAGAGCATCGATTTTCCAAGCTGAACAGATGATAGATGGAAAGACAGGTAAGAAACGCGTTTAGGAGATATTGTACACAGGTGACGGGGGCATAACAAGCTGGCCAGCTTGGCCAATGGTGCAGCAGTATTAAACTCACCAAAAAGTAGTGAGTCTACTACTTGGTGGTAGTGAATGACCTTACGTAATCCCGTGAAGGTTTGGTGGCGGTGGGCATTAGCAGCTCCTCATTGCTCTACTGTCTACAAGCGTGAAACCCGGTTCGTCCATATAGTCTCCTACCCTGGTACCACGCATTTGCCTGTGCGCACACTTGCGACATCAAAAGATTGATGTAAGAGAAGGAAACGCAATAAGATTTCTTTTGCATAATTAGTAGATGATGGTGTCACTACTGCCTACCTCGTACTTGAGTACATGGGGGGGCGCACTAGTTAACAAAAATCACACAATTCCACGACCAATTTCTCTCGAATCCGATCAGAGCAGCCCACATTCCAGCAGATTCGACAGTAATCCTAAGGTTGATCCCCAAGGAAGGTGTGCTGGGTCAATATCTATGCATTTGTACTTACACAGTACCTACGACAGTCTATGTTCTAGGTGCATCTGGACTCGTCTGTAACACTGCTCCACATCTCTCAAGTAATCCTCCGAATTCTGGTCTTGCATATTTCCAGAGGGAACGTCGAGTGTGAAGGACGGCTGATACAAAGGAAGGGCACGATGATCTGGTATATCTGTTTCCAGCGGGAGCGGCTTTCCAATCTAGCAACGTCGCATTAAATACGTAAGTCAGTGTTTCGTCCCCCTCCCCAAGGCATGATTCCTTACTGCGACAGAAGTTAAAAATGCCCAGGCCCGCGATGCATTCGTAGAATTGTAGCCTCCTTGAATCAACGACTTTATCTTCTTGCCAGGCGGAGAGAACAAGAGAGCGTGTAACGTACCGCCACCGAGTAACAGCTTTTTACCATCCCAGTCATGTAATATCCGGGTGATGCACCATCCAAGGGATCCGACACCGCCCAAGGACCAGTTCCACGTAGCCATCGGATCACCAGCAAGTCCATCTAGACCACACTCGACGACGACCATGTCTGGGTTGAATATGTCCTTGATGCATTCGACTATCGGCCATATTCGAGCAAATGTTCGGCCGGAAGCACCAGGTTTCAGGGGAATCGACAGCGTGAATGGATCGAATGCGGGGTCATCAGGGTTGGGTAGGCCCGAGAGCGCGGAGACAGGAAAGAACCCTGGGGACGCATGGTGGATAGACAACGTCTACAGAGAAGAGTTATGAAATCGCCAATAGATATACGAGGAACAGTGATTAGTACCAAAATTTGGGAGGACACAGCAGAGCTCGCATTGTAAAATGCTTGCGAGACTGCATCTGAGAAATGCAGATCCAAGTCAACGTACATCACGCGCGGTCTTCGCATCGGTACTAGAGAGGGGACGGGCCGTTTCAAAGAAAGAATAGCCAGTATGCAATCCGCGACGTAGCAAAACCCAGACGCCTTGGCCTTCTGTGCATGATGCCTTTGAAATCAAATTGGGTATCTCTCATTGGTGAAAACGAGAAGACCCAACCTTCCGCCATCCCAGCAAATGGCTATATCACATACGTCGTTCTTCAGCGCGTCCACTGCTGTCAGCGTTGCCCCGGCAACGAGTTGAATATATTCGTGCATATTGCGAAACGGGGGACAATCCTACAACATACTCCGAGTCATTCCCCCTGCCACTTCGTAATTGAACGAGGCAATGCAGAAATGGACGTACATCTTCGAGGCCAAACTCCGCGACTTGAGACTGGTCTTGGTAGTCGCTGGACGGGCTCAACGCATACTCGAGGTAATCACGCGTATGGTATGTGAGCAGTTCACTTGTGGTTGCTTTGCGGGGACGTAGAACCTGGATACATTTTCGGCCACCCGGATCGACAGCTTTGAAGAGGCCGAGTGCGGTGACGAGTGAATGGACCAAGAGGGATCTGTTTCGGTTCGAAGGTAGGAGCGACGATACCTGCAATGATGTGCGATGAAAGCCGCAAGGCGGAAATGCCACGACCCGATTATTATGCTGACAGTTAACGGGCTGGTGTGGCATGAACTTGCCTTGGCCAACCCCTCTGAGACGACGTAGCCTACGCGTGAACCCGATGGTCTTGGCTCCGAGCTTTCTGAGTCGTCCGACTCATTGCACTGCATGGCCGTGTTCGATGATTATAAGCGCACTAGTTTCAGGCCGGTGGAAAAGTTATGGGGTTGAATGTCTCAGTAGTGCATGCAAGCACAGAAGGGCTCAGCAATGGAATAGTTCTCTGCGCTGAGGTGAGCTAAAAAAACATTGAGTAAACGTTGAGAGGATGCTGAGCGCCGGTGTCTACTCAGACGAGGTCTAGTTCTGAACGCAACGTGATCGCGGCACGCCGCCGTCGATCGCGTCGATCGCTGTGACTTCAAGCCTTTATCCGATTGTAGACTGGTCTGAAGAACTGTGACTCGACTAGTAATAGCGTCCGAGTCACGGTTGTCTATAGGTTTATATACGTATTTGGGGGGACCACTGCCCAGATGCACGGTCCGCCCACGCAGCAAAAGATACAGTCCATAAATTTCTATAAAAAAATATACCTATTGTGTATGTATGTCACAAACGGATCCAGTACATCCCGCTTTACAGAGAACGATCCGATCCATACATGTACCTCGAGTCGTACTAATAGAATGTGAATAGCGACAGTGACGACTCCCAGAGACGCCAACGACCACAGTACAAGGGAGGGGGAGGATGGGGGGAGGAGCACTTGAGTGATATGCGGAGAATCGAATCGATGGTCGAGTGGGTGGAAATGAACCGGTGTTGTCAGTACGAACGGAGCCAAGGAACCAGCATGAGGCAGCCACCGGCAATGGCACCTTGAACACCAGGCTTAGCATCGCAGCCACAGCGAGCACCAAGACCAGACGCATGACTGACGCACGCAAACGCATGAAGAGCATACAGTACTGAAGGCGGAGAGGCAGCGGAGAGGCGGCATGGAGAGGGAGAGGCTATATCATATAGTGAGGGCGCGAATGGACGCATCAGATAACATTTCTCAAGAATAAAACATGATGGTGAAATGTAGATCGTGAGGATGTTGGAGGTTGCACAGGATAATGTTGGATGCGTGGGATGAAATGGACTGGGGAGAAAACGAAAAAAAAAATGGTGATAAAATGCGCGTGATATAAGGTATCCCTGATAGTGCATGAGCTAATCGGTTGGGTGGATGATATAGAGATAGGCAAGGTTATCCTAATGAAGGGGAATATGCCGTGACCCACTGCTACTATGATCGGGCCAGTAGGTCTTCGTCGTCGAGCTCCCGGTTGACAAGACCTGCAGCTTCCAACCGTGCGCGCTCCGCGCGATTCAAGGCCTTCAGCTTGGGCAAGTCGTGTGCGAGCGACACTTGTGTCCCCTCTTCCCACCGCTCCAGCACCCATTCCCGCACCCACACGCTGACCTAGGCGAAATGAGTCGACGTGACATGTGCAGTCGTCGCACTCACCTTCAAAAACCGCTTGCCGGCATACTTCTTATAAAAGGACTCATGGCGTATCGGCTTGAGAATGTAGTTCAACATCAGGTTTGCTGTGGGGATCAGGGAACTCTCGGCATATGTTGAGTAGTGGGCGAGGTTGGGCGTCTGGGGTGGGATTAGCACAAGAGGCGACGATATACTTTGGAGGACTCACCCATTTGTCATGACCGAGAATCAATCTAGCTAACCAGATCGAGGCAGCAGCGACTAATGAAGGCGGCGTTGCGAGGAGCCTCCACTCCAGAGCTGCAACCTCGAGGAGGTATTTGCCGACGGTCCGTGCCTTAAGGTCGTAGTCGTCCGCTTTGCTTATGCGTCTCAAGTAATGCATAACATTAGGGTAGCCGAGGTTCCAATCGAGCGTCTTGAGGACGTAACGTTCAGCGAGAAGGATCTCAGCCTCAGTATAGGAAGAGTCGGCGCAGTGGAGGAAGTGTGAGACGGACGGTGCGACGATTTCTTCGACTTTGGCGGCGAGCAACAGACAGGTGATGCCAACGAGCTGGAGTTTGGCTAGCGAGACCACACGAGCGGAGAGGAAGCGGTCGATGATATTAACGCAGAGGAAGAGCGTTTCGGGGAGCAAACGAAAGCGTGCGTGGACCTGGACCAGCCAGTCAAGTAATATCCCTCGCATAGACCACGCGAGCTCTTTTTGACTCGACATGTAATCGGGATTGGGAAGGGTGGTCAACTATAAATGGTGGATGTCAGTTGATGAACGAAATGTGGGCGTTTGTGCTTACTTCGGTTTGCTTCATGTAGGAAAATATTTCGGATACATATTCGCTGACCATGAGTGGATCGTCTACGTCTTCGGCATCGAGGTCATCCCAGTCGTGGCCATTCGGGTCGGCTTCTGGTTCACTATCGACACCCAGTTCGAGCGCCTGAGCGACTTCGTGTTGCTCGTCAAAGGACTTGACCTCTTCTGGAGCCTCGGAGGACGTTCTTCGTTTCTTAAATACACGGTCCTCCTCGACGGCCATCTTCATTTCCTGCGGCGGGGCTTCTATGGTCAGGGCCCTGGCCACCTCCTTGACCGGCTTCTTGATTTCGTCCAGCGGATGGATCTGGGACGGGGCAGCTGCCGTCTTGGTGCCACGACGAGCGGTAGGACCTGCAACTGTACGTAATGGCTGGCGACTTGTGGCGGAAGTCTTGATGACCACACCGTCGAATTTGTGCGCCTTGGTATCCTTGGATGCCTCCTTGGATGCCACCGCAACGTTCTTGGAGACGTTTTTTGTGACCTCGCCTAATGCCTCACGCTTTCGCTTGCCCTGAGCCGTGGCATCTACCTTGTTCTCATCTTTGGTGCCTACTTTTGCCCTCGAGGCAAGGGTCGGCGCTGTGGCCCGACTAAGTGCATTCGATGGAGGTGGCAATGCGCCCGAGTTGGAGGGAGGTTTTGAGCGGGTGGTGGTACGGGTGGTACGGGCTGTGGCATTTTCGTTATCCTTCTGGGCGATTGCGCGGGTCTGCCGCGTAACGCGCCTTGTCTGTGGATGAGAGAAAGTGAAGTGATCGAGGTGTGTTATCGAGCAGTTGGCTTACAGGGATATTAGAAGACATAAACGGGGGGGATATCCAGAGAACAACTACGGTGTATTACGAACAGATTGGAGGGCAAGGAAGAGGATGAGATGGTCGATGTCGCAGAGCACATCCGAGTCCGACATTACCCATTTTCAACTAGCCAACAAAACAACAGCAAATAAACGCGGACGCGTCGGGTCACGTGGAATCAATCACTCAGGACAATGGCAACCGTGGACGACGGAGGAGGGCATTTTCCCCTCACCCAGAGGACTCAAGGACTCGCATTCATGGGATGCGGGATTGTCGGTGCCATGCCAGGGCAACGCGGCGGGCGCGTGGATGCTTACATGCACATTTGATCGGAAGACTTGAGATCGAACGCAATGGGTAGCCAGCTGTGATTTATTACCGCTGGAAAGGACATCGTAGAAGGAGTGTTTCTCAATCGATGAGACAGGGGAACTTCCAACCTGGTAGATTAGCTAAGCAGAGACTACTCGGCTCGTTACAGCCTAGTATCTGTACAGGCAATGTCACTGGTCAACGACCCAGGGTATGTACCATGCGATTGTCCGACTTGTGCTCATCGCTGTAATAGATATCTAGTACACAGTCTGCGATTGTCCTACCTCCGCAATGTCGACGATCAGTATGGCGGACGCGTCATCTCATTCAGTCCATCCTACACCTCCAATCCATACATCCTTGCTGCATCCCTCGCAGATACACACCGCTGGCCAGAACTAGAGAACCCACCAAGTCCTCCCATATCGGACGACGAAACAGACAAGCCGTCCAAGACAACTGGCCTCAGACACCACGAAACGATCATGGGAAACAGGTCCGGGGCATTGGGGATGAGAGTGAACGGGAGACGCCTGTCGACTTCGAAGCGCGCATCCCAGATGTCAAGCAAGCCAGTTCCTCCACCTCCACCTCCACCCCTTCCAAAAGAAGAAGTCGGTCCACCAGACCCGCCAGCAAAGGAAGTACAATTCATCCCAAAGTTCAAGGGTGCTGCAGAAATGGAAGCAAGGAGACGGTTGCGTATGATGGCCCGTCGCGGCCAACCAGCATCTGTTCAGAAGCCACTTTCTGTCGTAACCAGAAACCTGAACCCCGATCTATCGTCGTCAGACGAGGAAGATGGATCGCTCGAGGACGACAACGACGAGGATTTCGATACCGATGAACTTGGAGACGACATCATGGACGAAGGCGACGAATTCGACCCGTGAGTTTATCTACGATCAGTCATATTGCACGTCGTTTATCCATCATCACAAAGCGACTTTGCCGCAACGCGCACTTCCGGAATCGACAGCCCCTCAGAAGTAGGATTATCTCCATCTGTACCATCGCATCTCCCCACCCTCGTTTCATCTTCATATGTAGATCAAAATCGTTCACGACTCAGCCCCGTTTCCGAGGGACATGGCACAGATGAAAGTCACGACGACCAACCGCACTCTGCAGATACAGAATTCATCGATTCTCATTTCGAGATCGTCAAGCCGCCACCGCCACCGCCGAACCAAATCGTGGTCACCATCCCCCCCAGGATAGAAAACCGCAGAAGAGGGGCATCGATATCTCAGCCTATCATCGACGCACCTCTTTCCGAAATGACTTTTTCTCGACAACCTGTACCCCCGTCACATCCTCAGGTGTCTGCACTGTCAAAAATGCTCGCATCTTCCGGCGGCTCTTCCAACCCATTTAGTGAGTTGTATGCAGCCATATCGGGCCGCGGCGAGTCTGCTGCCATGGACGTCAAAATATTTTTCCCACGAGCACGTCAGCCGAGAGGTGAAGCCATGGTGCTCAGCGTCCGAAAGGACGCTACAGTAGAAGAGGTCATCGGGTTTGCATTGTGGAGTTATTGGGAGGAAAGCTGGCTACCGAAGCTGGACGAAGGTGTTAATGAGAATGATCCAAAGCTAGCTGCAGTGGGCTGGGTCATGCGCATTGCTGAAGACGATGGAGAGGTAGACGAAGATTTTCCTCGTAAGTATGCCATGTCACACGATCCCGAGTTTTCACAAAGCCACCGCTTTCCACAGCCCCTGACCGAACTGGAAAGATCTCCAAATTCAACTTGGATGCATTCGCAATCATCGCTGCAACTCCCACTCAAAGTTCGTCCATTCTTTCTATTGCGGTTTATATTGAACTGACAGTTCGTAGTTCAACAAAACGAACAACTTGAGAGCAAGATACAGCGTCGTCCATCGCGCATTATTACGGCTCCTGGAAAGGGGTCTACCGTACCTGCGTCTGGACTCGCTCCCCCGCCCCCTCCTGCTCCCGAAGCAAGTACTCTCTTTGGCACGACGCCAGTTCTATCTTCGTCACTTGGTCCATCTTCGGCCCACGGACCAACCATATTCCTGCGTATCAGAGTCGCGGACACTGTTGACGCCGTGCACGTCTCGACTATGATCCCGGTGTAAGTCGTCCACGTGTCTCCGATCGATATTGCAGCACTGAACCCACTGCCGCGTCCTCCAGCTCCGCAGGGATGTACATGCAAGAAGCCCTCGAACTCTTGTGCCGCAAACGCAGACTGGCCAATCCCAAAGATTATGCACTGATCCTTAACGACCTCAACATCCTTATCTATCTTGATCGCACCGTGGCCTCGCTTGAGGGCAAGCGCGAGCTGACGCTCGTCAAGAGATCGATGCTTCCCCAACTCGGAATCGAACCGGAGAGTCGTGCTGCGCGGACGACCGATCCTAATGGTATGCATCAGTCTGTAAAATTGCTTAACTGTACTGATGCATGTGTCCAAAGCGTCGATCTTTAAACGAATGTCTGACGTACCGGAGATGCAGTTAAGCGCAGCTACGGATTACACGGCCGCATACAAGGTCGGTGCTACCTTCTTCACCTGTCACGAAGATCCCGTGCTAAATACTCCTATTCACCCAGCGATATACCGTTTACCGCAAGACGCCCATGCTCTCGCGCCAAGAACGCACATTCGCTATCGACGGCGTATATATCCACGTGAATCCTCTGTTTCCTTTCTCCTGCCGACCCAATCGCTGACGTTTACGCTCCTGGTGGTTATAGATCATGCCTGCCGCCAATAAAGCCAAGAACGTCTTCGATAGTGGCAAAACCGTCTCGTTTCACGTCAAGTGTGTCATCGTGTGCCAGCAATCGCAGAAGTCGTCGTCACTGTTCAAGATCGTCGTGCAGCGCGACAGCCGCAATAAGCGGTATGACTTTGAGGCGGACACACCCAAGCTTGCAGGTAGGCGCTCGCACTAATCTTTCCTCTGGGAAAGGGCTAATGAAAGATGGGGTGGTCCCCTCCAGGTGAAATCGTACATGCGATACGTTCGCTCAAGGCCACTTTGGAGCGATCCAGCACCCTCAATAAGTCTCGACGGAGCAAACACGTCACGTAATGGTTTCTTTTCGTGTCAATATTTATATTCATTGCATCCGTCTATTATTGCAAAGTTTTGCTTGTATGTATGTATCATCCCGCACGCACACGCACCCACTGTCGCATTCCTGTATAATTAGCAGTGCTTGTATTCACCCTCTGAGTATGCAGTTGAGAGGTAGAGTTCTTTCGGTGGTCATGAGGCGCAGGCAGCATACACGAGAGCCCACAGAGTACTGCTTGGTATGATCATAATCACTCTTGCTCATTTCTGCATTCATGGGGTTTCGTGGTCCTTTTTGAATACACCAGGATTTTCTCGACAGGTTTTCCCGCCCTTCCCGCACCTACTGCGACTCTACATGCAATTGTATTGCCAGTCCTCTCCCTCTTAGCTTTGAGCTTTGAGCCCGTGTGATCAGGATCAAGCAAGGATTTTCAATAACACATAAATAAATAAGTGGAGACAAGGCTATATGATGTAATGTGGATACAATCTGATGATTTATGCAAAGCTTGAGGGTGTATTGCGGATAGCATACTCACTGCACATACCACGTGTAATCACGCTCCACACTCCCAACGAATATCAGTGTCTGTCATGGCACTCTCACTGACACTATTCCAGTGCTAGCGCCAATCACCGTGGCAGCAGGTCGCGCGGCGAATACCATATTTGCATGCGATAATGGATACAATAAATATCCCGTTGGATTCGTTACCTTTGGGTCCCGAAGGTTCAACATCAGCCTTGAAATCAATATGGCAGAGATCCTGATGGTGATTGACTCTGTTTCTCAGTCATCATTTCGAATAAAATGGAGACTAACACGTTGGATAGGCTCGCAGTGACGCCTTTGAGTGGGTTCTGGAAGAAATGGTTCAGCCCACATTGCTTCATGACGCCGCGATGTCACCGAAAACTCACTTTTGCCACCTAACCCAAGTCGCATCAGGAAAGCAGGGAGAGACACGACTGTAGTACGACTCACCAATAACACAATTATGTTCACAACATTGGCTGCGCACATTATCCTGAAAGGGTGACGTCTCTTCAGCAACATTAGTTTCCCCAAACAAAGTCCTCAACGTACGCAAAATATAGAGAACCTAACGACCCATTAATGTAAGTTTCAGCAGAAGGCCGAGTTCGAAAGACACACCATCTCGCAGTATAATTTCTACTATACTCCGGCTCCTTTCTTTCCGAATATGCAGTGACCGCATGAGGGTAAGTAGGAAGATAAAGGTGTCAAAAACGAGCTGTGTGCTCCATGCAACTGCCAAGTCTTTATGGACGGTGGGCGAAAAAAAAGTTGTCAGAATCTTCGTTTCTGGAGTCTGATTGGAGTGACATACACACGCTCCTGTAGGATATCAACCCTCATCGATGCAGACAACACAGAGAAAGCTCACTGCTCAGATGACAAATTCAAACTGGAGGGACAGCCGACATTCCCGGGCGACGGTAACTGAGGAATAAGAGCCCTCGAATCCGTCGGAGTGAAAATGCTGGAAAGCACCGCCCACTTTTCGTTGCTTTTTCAGTCGTCGGCAGGGGATCGTGCATCGAGGGAACACACGTACACAGCCAACAACTGTTGTACTAATCCAAAACGCCACAATTAAGATCAAAACTGGCCGGCTATTTTGATAAAGAGCGCGGACACGTATCCCCATGATAACTTTGGTTCATTACAACAATGAACATGAGATGGAACAATGAAGTACACACCCGATCCAATGATCTGGATGACCGTGACCACCACTTCTGTACAAAGGAGTAGGGAATTACACCTGATGAGTTGCTATGTCACCAACGGGGAATTGAACTGGGATCAGAGTCTCACCACTAGTTTCAGAAAAGAAATGGTTGCACGTCAGAACATGGGTTGGACCACAAGTCAATAAGAGATGCAATTTACAATATAGTGCGACTGAGTTTTTGGCGTCCAGAACAAATACAGCAGGAGAGGGGTTTGGCCCAGGATAACGAGATATCGATTGGTGATGAAGAGAGTAAACGCCCATGAATTTTTGGGCCTTTGCCAGAATAGCTCGATTTCTCGTGCGATCGTGAGTGCGTAGTCATATAATACTAAAGCTGCACACAAATCTCAGCGTCTAGTAGCGGTGGGCGCAACAAAAACCAGGGTGTAAGAGACTCACTGTGAGCTGCAATAGTAAATGAAACATAAATGTCTCTGGGATCCAGGGCTTGATAGTTAATGTTGGATATTTGCGAAGTAAGAGAGGCACCCACAACTGAGAGGGCATCAAAGAGGTTTGAGTGTTCCTGCTAATTAAGCTGTCCGAATCGAGGAGGAATGAAGCGGAAATAACGACCTGTATCTATATCTGTGGTGCCCTGTTTAAATACTGGACCAATGCCTTTCCGTGGGCTACTATCACTTGACCGGTGTTGCAAAATGACACAAAGATGGCCGCCACGATCAGCAAATCAACACGTTTTTTTTTTTTTTTCCTTTCGGAACTCTTTGTACTCATTGTACTCTTCTTGGAAAAGCAGGCTGAAAAACATGCTAACTTCCATATTATAAGGCAATTACCGAAATTATAACTCAAGAAGTCAAAAAAATCGTAACTTCCAACAAGGTAATTACTTACATATTATAGCATATGTCTTGCAAGCTCAGTAAGTCGAACAAGTTGGGGAATCTGCCCCCGAACCCAGTCTTTTTTGTTTTCAATTAATATAGTACTTTGAGGGTATCATGTCCTATTTCGCACCTTACATGCTGTGTAACTCTAATGTCCCATGTGGTCGTGACCACTACTTCCTGAGCGCGCGAATGCCCCATCGGCGGCCAGGACTTAAGGTCCCCCAACGGTTCACCATGTTCCCCTTGATAACATGTGCCTGTATGAACATGACGTGAGGGGTGGGAGGGGGCACCTCCTGATGCAGTGGCGGCCCGATCACTACTTACGACAATTATAAGGCACCTGCCATGATGCAGTCTATTCCTTCTTTCAACGGTTCTTGTTTTTTATTTCTCCACATCCTACGTCATTACATAAGCGTCCAAAATGTGAGGCGCTAGCGTAGTCAGCCAATCAACTTCTATCCCCCCACTGCTGTAGCGCAGAACTCGCCTGCGATACACGGTGCCCCTGCTCCACTCGCGCCTGCACCGCTGGCACCCGCATCGTCGTGCTGAGCTGCATCCGTATCGTCTTCTTCGTCCATGTGTGCTTCAAATAGGCGGTGCTGAATAAATGATGTAGACGCTCGCTTGCAAAGTTGGTACAGAACTTGAGATGGTGATAACCATCCCTGAGCTCATTGAGGCTCATTTGCTCCGATTCAATGCGCTGCTTGCGGATAGTTCCACAGCGGGGATCGGTATTGTTGGAACTGCTGGCAATGGGCTAGAAGTCATCGTCGTCTGAGTCTGAGTCTGAGTCTTCGTTACGCAACTTCCAGCGAGCAGCCTTGGTAGAGCAAGTGGCGGAGGCGGTGATGGGATTGAATCGACGAGAGCGGGGGATGGCAGCGTAAGGGAGTGGGTTCCACTGCCATGGCTGCATCTGCCCGAAGTGAGGTTGATAGAGGATCGCTCACAAGCACAGAGGTTGTAAACAGCTCGGGGATAGAAGACGTTCTCCTGGGGGGGTAGAAACGACCAGGAGACGCAGTGGTGCATGTGGAGGTCAATGAGTGTTAGTACATGCACTTGCCAATGGTGGGGGTAGACAGCACATGTACCAAGATTGAATATTGCGAGACAATTACTTACCAGTGTCATTTGGCCACCCACCAAATCCATAAAACGTTGTGATGAGGTGGTTAGACGCACCGACACGGAAGAATCAAAATCGTGGAAACATTTGTTACATAAGCGCCAGAGATCGAAAACCGTGACCTACCTTGGTTGAAATAACGCGATGCGGTCAACTCCACACCATTAAGAGCATACCAGAGCGTTGGTAAACCTTGCTGATGCACTCGAAGCAGGAACTTGGTGTGTTGATGGTGTGTTGGAGACTCCGAAGGACTGATCAACAAAGAAAGGTTGAAATCAAGAGGGAGTCTGGGACGCTCAAACTTCAATTGACTCAAAGATGGCATCCAAAGGGAGGTGATCCATTGGATCATTATCCCCATTCTTCGTTAACTCCTCGACACAAGCTACGCGCCGTCTGCGTTGTACGGTAAGGACCTCCAGGTCCTAACTATAACTAGTAGCCTCACATCGCTGCCATTCTCCATCTCACCGGCCAACCTCAAATTCATCTCAGACTTGACAACCCTCTTCACTCCTTGCGAAAATGTCATCATCCATTCTGTCCATGAGCGTTTCATGTCTGATAACATTTATGTACGCAAACATTCCGCATCCACACAAATATGTCTCGTCAAACGCAGACTTAGTCTTGCACAAGTATGCAGAGACACCACTCCAGGGAGGATCTCTCTGCCACCACACATCTTTCAGCTGGAGAGCAATGCATACTAGTATATGAGACAGACTGGGCAGGACCAGTCCGTGCTGTTCAAGTATGTACTAATCACAGATACATACACTCCACTTTAGCATGCTCAATGCACCACGACAACGGAGAAACTGCGAGCAGGAAATCCGAAATCCGACATCTCGCCATCAAATCACTCCTCGCACGCTCCCGTCTCCAATCCAGGCAGAAAAGGATCCAAATTTGCAAACCAAGTGTCCACTACTGACTCCGTCATTGAAATGTTTGGAAACGTACGCACACTTTTCAATCCGAATGCTTCCCGTTTGGGCAAATACACAGAATTGCAGTTCACAGATTGTGGCCATAGACTGTGCGGGATAAAAACACTCGATTACTCTTTAGAGTGGAGCAGAGTTACGGCTGTGCCTTCTGAACGCAACTGGAATCCGCATATTCCACTACCTTGTCGTAGGTACATCACCGGAGGAGAGACATCATTTACATTTGCAGGAAAAGGTGCAATAGGATACTTGTCCAAACAGCTTCAGAGACGATGATGCGCACCGATTCGAACAACTCACAGTCCCTGTCAAAATAATCGGCCTTTCAAAACGACACGTTGTCAAATTCAATATTGCTGCCTCGAATTCACAATCGACCGTTCTCGCGACGTCGACGCTGCGGTCATGCGAAACACAGACACCCTCGCTCTTGTAGCAGACTTCCTTGGCGTTCAGCCCTCCGCATTCGAGAGCGCGGTGGCGGGGCCGTGAAAAATACGTGTGCAGATATTGCGCCATACAGGTGGGATACACCTACGACTAGGTTACATATTACAACTACCAACGACTGCCACGGTCTACCATAACCATGCCCAAGGTGACAAGGTCAGCTCCGACACCACGCCAACAGCGACAGCAACGTCCAGCACGACCACTCTCGTTACATGTCGTTGCACCGCGGATTCTTGTTATTCTCCGTACCTTTCTTTCCGTTAGCTTCACGTTGTCCGCTGTTTTTCCTTCACGTTTCACTTTTCATCGGCATTTTTCCTTCGCCGTGTCCGGCTGATGCGGGCATGTTGGAATCCACCGGATGACGTGTTCTTGTATTTGATGTTCCATTTGTCGCTGTTTGTACCATAGTTGTTGATCCCCAACACTGAGGTAAGGTATGTACATTGATCATCGTTCGTCAATTCTGGTCTGCAGGCTGATAGCTTCGTGCCAGACGTCGCTAGGTACTTAGTTCAAGTACACTAGTCGTGAATCCCCACACTGAGGTGTCGCTAGCCAACATAGTGAACGAGTGATTTCGTTGATTCCAATCCTAGACGCCCGACAATAGCCGGAATCCTTCTACACGCTATGGGAAATCCCCCCGAGGCTGTGCTACCAGACTAATAGCGCCGTCATAGATGGTGGGTATCTTGTGTGAGGAACATGCACGTGCGAAGATGTATGTGTTACTTAACGTGCCGGTTGGAATGAACTGGGTAAATAAACAGAGCATAAAATGATGTTGTTTGGGACAATCCAAAAGTTTAGAAGGCACGGCGAGGAAGAAAAGGTGAGTGTTGTTGGAGTTAGAAGGTCAAGCTTTCAAGGCTGAGCAATTAAAATCTTCTACCCGAACAACCAGCTACACGGAGAAGCCACGAAGCACACCGTTAGCTCGAGCTACTGATGTTGGCTGTCCGGATGCGTGATAAGGCTTTCCGTTGTTAAGCAGTGCACAGGGGCGGTAACGGTCGGAACGTCGAACGTTGACCAGGACTCGATTGTCAATCACTCGCACTCCCTATCCACAGCAACGAAGGACCACCGCAACTTAAATACCCAAGGAATGCTTTCTAACTGGCAATCAATTTACTTCTACTTCACATGGCTTCATCTCAGGAGTTTCAGACCTCCGACGACAGGAGAGCCGTTGCAAAGCCAGGGGGTTTACTACAAGCCCACTACACCGCAGGCTCGCTGGACCCTGTGTATCATGCGAAGGCAAAGATTCTTAATGATGCCCTTCAAGAAATAGACATGGGAAAGTTCCAGGTTAGTTTGTCTATAGTACGCCTCCCGTCGTAATAATTCATACATCGTCCACAGTGGTATTTATTCATCATGGCTGGGATTGGCTGGACTTCGTGAGATCTTTGAATTTATTGATCTATTTTCGAATTTCTAACTGAGAATCGGTAAGAGATGAACTAATGCTAGTAAGCACTACCTTCGCAGCATCACCAACGAGTTGGTCTCATCCGTATCCATCCATTTAGCTGGTTAAAGCATTAACCTACACATCAATTACACGTGAGTTCGGTGTCCAAGGAGAGTGGATAGTCCTCGCACATGCCGTCGGACTACTAGTCGGAGCAATCTTTTGGTGCGTTGGTTGTGACGTGTGGGGGCGTAGGTAAGACTCCTCGTAATTGGGTGTTTGAACCGTCGCCTCACGTAACCAAAGGTGGTCCTTCCACCTCACCACCCTTATTACAGCTGTTTTTTCTCTCATCGCTGCCGCAGCGCCCAACTATACTACGCTATGTATATGCATTTCCGTGTTGTCTTTCGGAATAGGTGGGAACCTCCCTATTGATTTAACTGTCTTTATTGGTAGGTGGCCCCTTCCCAAATTTACTAGAGGACACCTGAAATTTATGTGCCAATAGAATTTGTTCCTACATCACATCGGTATATGTTGACTGTGCTAGGCGTCTGGTGGTCATTGGGTGACCTGGTCGGTAGTTTGGTGAGTTAGTTGGAATCAATGCGCTCGATTTTCTGCTGACTCCATAAGCTCGCTTGGCCACTGATGAGTAACTTCTCTTGTCCCCCTGCACCGGCGCCATGCCCCGCCTCGTCAAACAAAGGCTGGCGTTATTGCTTCTTGGCTACA
Organism: Scleroderma bovista; assembly: GCA_037178675.1. Classification (NCBI taxonomy): domain Eukaryota; kingdom Fungi; phylum Basidiomycota; class Agaricomycetes; order Boletales; family Sclerodermataceae; genus Scleroderma; species Scleroderma bovista. The sequence continues at coordinate 75,729 of JAYMGJ010000215.1, read as the reverse complement.
GGTGGGCTTATGATAGTAATATGGGTCTTCCGACTCTTCGCCTTTAACCTGCCGGAGAGCCCAACGTATCTTATGTCTCGCGGGAGAGACGAAGACGCAGTAGCTGTGGTGCATAAAGTGGCGACCATCAACGGAAAGATTAGTAACCTTACTGTGGCGCACCTTAAAGAAGCTGAAATACTCGGTGGGGACTCCGAAGTTCAGAGTGATGTTAAGATGGTCACATCTCCGTCTACGATGAGGAAGTTTGCGGAATTCCACGCCAGTCACGTAGGGCCCCTGTTCGCGACACGGGTGCGGACACGCTCGACTAGCATCCTGATCGTTTTATGGGGTGAGGAATACTTTTCCCAGTCGGAACAAGGGCTGATCGTTATTACTTTAGCTTTGATGGGTCTTGCAACTCCTTTGTAGGTGACCCATCATGTGCGTAATGCTATGTCTGATTGTTTTGCAGGTATTACAATTTCCAGACCTACTAGTATGTCTCGGCCGTTGTTGTCGCGCCTGTAAAAATTAACGTCCTTGGATCAGCCTGCAAACCCAAGGAGCGGCACATGGCATCTATTCTCTGTCTACTTTATATCGTGATGTGAGTTATAGATCATCCCCGAGGATCTAGTACTGAGGGGCATTATAGCAAGTGATCTCGGCTTTCCTTCATATTCCAGCAGCGTTGATGGCCGGTTATCTGGTCGAAGTTCCTATAATTGGCCGGCGGCGAACCCTTGCTATCTTCACTGGTCGGTCTGCGCCATTAATTCAAACCATTTGAGTGTGATGCCCATCGTTCACAGTTCTAACCGGTGTCTTCGGTCTCTTATCGACGACTGCAGCCACATATAATGCTATTAATGGATGGAACTGTGTGGTCGGTTATGTCTGTGTCATTGCATGTGGCGTGTTATACGCCCTATCTATCGAGTTGTTCCCTATCAAAGCTAGGGGGACAGGTTTCGCGATAGTTTTCAGTGCATATTGCATCTGCAATATCGTGGTGCGTGTTTCGGCGATGTTTCAGAAGTGCACGGTGGTGATATAGTACCAAATGCAGGCATCCATCATTGCGTTATATGCTAACATAAATACATTTCTTCCTATACTGGTTTCTGGAGCACTATTTATCCTTACTGGATTTATTGCGCTGTTGTTGCCCATCGAGCCGCGAGGTGACGCCTCTGTAGAAATTTAAGATTCATATTGTATTGTCCATTAACGAGTCACTCTTGGGTGCATTGGTAATGTAATAACCCTACATCATAGTACTGATCATTAGGGATCCATGCTAGCCACAGTTTCATTTTTTGCCCTGCTGTTTTTGCTTTCAGATACATGCTGTCCAATTTATGTGTTTATATATAGAATGTGACAATGAAGTTTTATTGTTGGAGGGTTAGTCTAGTTTTCAGAAACTGGCCTGGTATCAGGGAAGGTTAACAGTGGTATGTGACAGTAGCAGTGAGAACCAATGTACGGACATCGGTATCATGTTTCTACAAGCCGAGGGACAGTCACAACCTCGTCGACGGAAGCCACCCCTTAGTCAACCCTCTCATGATCGCTCATCTGAGCTGTCCCCCGTGGCCCGCAAGACTCCTCATGATCCAAATAATACCAGCACAGAGAGCATGAGATACGAACTAGCGGTCCCATCGACCAACCTGACTTCAAAGTGGCGCACTTTTGGTCAACTAGGTACTATATCCACACGGGCACCCGGCGGTGGTCAAACCCACAGCGAACCCAATTTCTAAGGCGAAAGATACGTGAGTCGCCGGACGTTCAGTGTAGCACCGGGGTATGGAAAGCATGAATACTGTAGGGGAAAGTGCGGGTTCGGGTGTTCGAGAGGACAAGGGAAGAGAGACGAGAGGCGGAAGACGAGAGAGATTCGGAACTTTAGACGGTGAACGCTGTAGATACGATGGGAAACTTGTGACTGCTTAGACTTGAGGATTCGGACGTGAGATACGGAACTGGGGGAAATCGGATTGCTACAGCTCGAGGGCTTAAGTACAGTAACTAATGACGTCAAAGCGCGAGTGGCTCGACGTCCGAGCAGACAATGTACTTACCTAAGGTACAAGGAAAGTGTCAAAGCTACAATACAAGGGGCGGAAAAGCACTGAGAGGGCCGTGCCTCAGGACATAGGGCGCGGGATCTAACCTGGCCGCTTCGGTGCGTCGTAGATGACATACGTCCGCCTTGCCCTTTGTGGGTCTTGCCGGTCGCAGGACGATCGATATCAGTTGCCCGGTACCGACCATAACTCACCCCGAGGTCCGCGGAAAGCGTCCTCACCAACGCCCGGGCCCTCTCGAGTGCTTCGTAGATCGAAAATATATCGTAGTTGCGTAGCTAAGTCGTGTTAGTTCCTTACAATACAGTGACAGAAAAGAGGCGAGACCCGCGAGAAAGTGGTATTCGAGCGTCGTGAAGAGGTGAACAGGGATCGGCGTGTGGTGGAGTGCACGAAGATATGGGCTTGTGCACTGCTACTGCCTGCATGGGTATGAGTAGAAGTGTGTGTGTCAGACGTTTGGTGATGGTGGGACATACCGCCATGAATGAGCACTGTAGGTACGAGGTTCGCACGCAATGCAGCCGTGTTTGACAGACCGTCCGCGTGTCCACCAGTGCATTAGCTGCCTCGAGCGGGGATGAGACCCTGTGACAAGTTCGTACTGTGCAGGACAAATAAAAGTCAGTATCAACAAGGAATCCCCTGAAGTAGCGTCCGAATAAGACTCGAGGAGAACTAACCTGCCCCTGAAGCTTGATGCCGGATGTGGTAATTGTGTCTACGATTTTCTCGAGTACTTTGGGTTTCGTTATGCCCGGCCGAACTAGTATTGCAAATCCCGCAATTGTTCACGACCTCGAGAGGGTTGGTCGATTTGAGGAGTGGGAACTCGGTCTCAAAGCTGGCGAAGATTTGAGTCCCTCTTCCTGATATCTCATTAGCATTTCCTCGATAAGCACACACATATATATACGTACTTCAGGATCCTCTCGAGGTTCGTGCTGGGACACAGCGGTACGTGGTCACGGTGCGCCTGCAAATAGATGCCTTATGGCCTTGCCTTCGGATCGGGTGCATATTCACAGAGCCTAAAACTCCAGCGATCCATGACAAGAGATACTTCCCCCCTTTTCTGGTGTCGAGTCTGGACCCAAACCAAGGTAAACATGATAACACCCGAACTACGATGAGTTGTTGAAGTAGGAGAGAGATAGGATGTGACAGCTTATTAGAAGTCGACCCAACGGATACGGACGACCCTGATACTAGTGTGCGGGGATGAGAGTCGGAGAGGGTACTATTTGCATGTGGTCATGGTGATCCGGGTTACCAGAACCATTAATATTGGGAAGATATTGTCCAAGTCCTGCTTGGCCTGAGGACTCGAGAAGCTCAAGCTGTGCGTGTAACACTTTCCTTTTTTGGACACTTACACGGCCATCATATCGGAGTCCGGACCAAGCGTCATGGTATACTACTTCCGGCATAGTGTGACACAGATAATGCCAAATAATTACTGCACGTTGAATTCCAGTAGGAGCCGAAGAAGCTTGGAGAGATAAAAGTGACATTCCAGCACTTTCTCTTGGTGCTTTTGTTTGCTACTCGACTACCAACGGCCTCATCCCATGTTCTCCCTCACTCTCGAGAACGTACTGGAAGTCATTCGCTCAGCACATGTCGTTGACCTAGTTACTGGCCTTGCAGTTATTGGCGCACTGCGTGTGGTCTACCTTGCAAATCGTAAGAGACCGGGAACCACAAGACTGAAGGGCCCATCCTGTGGATTCTTTGGCGCGGAAAAGGTTATCCATGAAGCCCCCGACCCTACGGCCGTATATGAGGGATGGCAACAGGAGTATGGTGTAGCTTACGAGATCCCACTGCTGCTGGGTGAAAGGAGCATCGTCTTATGTGATCCTAAAGCTGTCGCGCACCTTTTTGGTAGGGATTCATGGTCGTACGCACTCACAGAGGCAGACAAGGTCATCATTGCGAGAAGTGTACGTGCATCCCCGGTGTATTGCATATTCTTTCACCGCAGAGTATCCAGATCGGAAAAAGTGTGGTATGGGCCGATGGCGAGGTTCACCAAAGGTATAGATAGTGCCAGCCTCTTCATATTCGGTGACAACGTGAAGTCGTTGATTTGCGTTTAGGCAGCGGAGATCTTTGGCACCAGCATTCAACTCCACTTCCATTCGAAAATTCTCGTCGGTTTTCTATGACGCTTCTCACAAAGTAAGCGGAGGATATCTGCACATCTTTGGTAGCGCTCTAATTGACCTCCATTAGTTGAAACTTGCATGGGAAGCAATAATTGATGCCGAAGGCGGTGGCAGTGCCACCATCGAGGTACAGAATTGGTGAGCTCCGTTGAATGTAGTTTTCTCCAAGGCTAACTAGTTTGATTCTGCAAAGGATGAACCAAGTGTCGTGAGTTCAGCCCTCCGTGCATTATGGTGCTGTCCCAAGTTTACCACCAACTAGGCTGGACTCAATTGGTCTTGCCGGCTTTTTGCATGATTTTGCCAGTCTAGATGGTAAAAAAGATGTCACTTCGATCTTTGACTCCTTCGGAGCCTTAAAACAAGGTTCTCTCTACATTGAGATTTTACTCCTCCTGAAAAGGTTCCCTGCACTATTTCTCATTCCAATAAATATAAGCGGATTAATGAATACGCTTTACAAAACTATGGAAGATATCAGCAAGATCTTTTTCGAGAGGGCGAAAAGAGAGAAAGACGAGGGTCCTTTGGATGGGAAAGAAGGCTACTCTATCATTGGGATGCTGAGTGCGCCACCTTTTGCTACCCGTGCGCGTCCCTGACCTTCGCCACAGTCAAGACAGTGAAGGAAGAGTCCAATACACCTGTCACCGAGGAAGAACTCCTCGCACTAGTAAGCAAGCGATGTCCTTTGTTCTATATACTAATCTCCCTCATTCATTCACCAGCTCATGACTTTAGTTGTTGCAGCGTATGATCCAGTTGCAGGTGAGTGTTCCCATTGAAATCATCCCACTTGTTCGTGACGTCTGCTTCCAGCGAGCATGACCTGGGCTCTGCTCGAACTCGCCCGACATCCCGATACCCAAACAAGACTGCGAGAGGAAATCTTGACCTTCGATGGCGAACCGACATATGACCAGATTTCAAAAGACTTTCCTTACTTTGATGCCGTGGTGCATGAAGTTTTGCGGTTGCACCCCACTGGCTCACCGGATATAATACGCACAGTACACATATTGCTTGAATATGTCGTGTTCTTGCTGATGTTGCTTTTGTAGGCAAAGGAGGACGATATTATTCCTCTGTCACAACCAGTGCGTACCAAGTCCGGTGAAGTCGTCCACAACATTTATGTAACGCGGGGGACATTTATTACTATTCCGGTCGGCACTGTGAATCGTTTGGAGGCGCTGTGGGGCGCAGATGCGAAACAGTTTAGGCCAGAACGATGGCTAGAAACAAATGTCAGTCCCCAGGCGCGAGAACTACAGGGGTATCGCCACATGGTGACATTTGGGGACGGCCCAAAGACCTGTCTAGGGAGAGTGTTTGCCATTGCTGAAATCAAGGTATGCTGCCGTGTCTAATGTGGGCACGAACAACTAAATTCTTGATTTCATAGACTGTATTGTGGGTATTGGTGAAAAATTTCGTGTTCGAGATGAGAGATGGGCTGGACATGGAGGTAGTGAAAACACAGGGAATGCTGCCTACAAGACCCAAGTTCGTCGGGGAAGATGGCGCCAAGATACCTCTGCGGGTTAAACGGTATGATGGTTGATTGGGCTCGGTGAGCGGGGTATGCGCTGCAATTGAATCAGTTTCGTGAATTCAAGGTGTACCTATGCCCACTCCTATATTTAATCTGATAGGGATTGAATGCTCACATGGTATCAGTACTTACTCTCTGACCAGAATGGCATCATGCCAATTCTTGATAGTTTTAGAATTAGCGCGCTGGGACGATTGGGGTGACCACGATGGTTCGGTGGGTGCGAACCAGGTCCAAATGCGATGGGTATACGGGCATGACTACGATGTATTTATCTGTAGGTAGAACAATCAATATATCAAAACTAATAACTATCAATCATAGTCTTGTGAGTTTGCCACGTAGCGGTCATATAGCTGGAAGCCTGGCAAGGGAATGTATCGAGGTTTGAGGTGAGATATATACACTGGTTTTGTAAAATCCAAACACCAACCAGTCCGGTTTTCACTAGTCTCCTCAAGATTCGATGGGAGACAATCGTTCCCTCTCCGACTGGTTTTCACTGACCGTCATGATATACTGCTTCCGGCATAGCCTTGTGACACTGGATCATGCCGAATGATTACTGCCGTGCCTCCCGTTGATTTCCAGTGTGTACTAGGAACTGAAGAAGCTTGGAGGAATAACAACACTCCAGCACTTTCTCTTAGTTCTTCTGTCACTGGCGACTCGACTACGGCCCCATCCCATGTTCTCGCTCACTTTCGAGAACGTACTGGAGGTCATTCGCTCAGTACCGTGTGTCGTTGACCTAGTTATTGGCCTTGCAGTTATTGGCGCCCTGCGTGTGGTCTATCTTGCAAATCGTAAGAGACCGGGAACCACGAGACTGAAGGGACCATCTTGTGGATTCTTTGGCGCGGAGAAGGTCATCCATGAGGCCCCCGACCGTACGGCTGTATATGAGGCATGGAAACAGGAGTATGGTGTAGCTTACGAGATCCCCCTGATGCTTGGGCAAAGGAGGATTGTCTTATGTGATCCCAAAGCTGTCGCCCACCTCTTTGGTAGGGATTCATGGTCATACGTGCTTACAGAGGCAGACAAGGTCATCATTGCGAAAAGTGTACGTGCATCCTCAATGTATTGCATATTCCTTCACCTCAGAGTATCCAGATCGGAAAAAGTGTTGTGTGGGCCGATGGCGCGGCTCACCAAAGGTATAGATAGTTCCCGTCTCTTCATATTCAGTGATAACACGAAGGTCGCTGATTTGCGTTTAGGCAGCGGAGATCCTTGGCGCCAGCATTCAACTCCACTTCCATTCGAAAGTTGTCGTCGGTTTTCTACGATGCTTCTCACAAAGTAAGCGGGGATATCTGCACATCTTTGGTAGTCGCTCTAATTGACGTCCATTAGTTGAAACTTGCATGGGAGGCAATAATTGATGCCGAAGGCGGTGGCAGCACCATCATCGAGGTGCAGAATTGGTGAGCTCCGTTGAATGTAGTTTTCTCGATGGTTAAGTAAGTTGACTCTGCAAAGGATGAACCAAGTGTCGTGAGTTCAGCCCTGCTTGCATTATGGTGTTATCCCAAATTTACCACCAACTAGGCTGGACTCAATTGGTCTTGCCGGTTTTTCGCATGGTTTTGCTAGTTTGGATGGTAAAAAAAGTGCTGTCACTGCTGTCTTCGATTTTTTCGACGACTTCATGCAAGATTCTCTTTACATTGGGATTTTGCTCCTCCTGAGAAGGTTCCCTGCACTATTTCTCATTCCAATAAATATAAGCGGATCAATGGATGAGTTTCACAAATCTTTGGAAGATATCAGCAAAACCTTTTTTGAGAAGGCGAAAAGAGAGAAAGACGAGGATCCCTTAGATGGGAAAGAAGGCCACTCTATCATTGGGATGCTGAGTGCGCCCCCTTCTGCTACCTGTGCGCGTCCCTGACCTTCACCACAGTCAAAACAGTGAAGGAAGAGTCCAATACACCTGTCACCAAAGAAGAACTCCTCGCACTAGTAAGCAAGCGATGTCCTTTACTCTATATACTAATCTCACTCATTCGTTCACCAGCTCATGACTTTAATTATTGCAGCGTACGATCCAGTGGCAGGTGAGTGTGCCCATTGAAGTCGTCCCACTTGTTCGTGACATCTGCTTCCAGCGAGCATGACCTGGGCTCTGCTCGAACTCGCCCGACATCCCGATACCCAAACAAGATTGCGAGAGGAAATCTTGACCTTCGATAGTGAACCGACATATGACCAGATTTCCAAAGGCTTTCCTTACTTTGATGCCGTGGTGCATGAAGTTTTGCGGTTGCACCCCACTGGCTCACCAGATATAATACGCATGGTACACATATTGCTTGAACATGTTGTGTCGTCGTTGATGTTGCTTTTGTAGGCAAAGGAGGACGATGTTATTCCTTTGTCACAACCAGTGCGTACCAAGTCCGGTGAAGTCGTCCACAACATTTATGTAACGCGGGGGACATTTATTACTATTCCGGTCGGCACTGTAAATCGATTGGAGGCGCTGTGGGGCGCAGATGCGAAACAGTTTAGGCCAGAACGATGGCTAGAAACAAATGCCCAGGCGCGAGAACTGCAGGGGTACCGCCACTTGGTAACATTTGGGGATGGCCCAAAGGCCTGTATAGGGAGAGTGTTTGCCATTGCTGAAATCAAGGTATGTTGCTATGTCTACAGTATGGGTGTTCACAACTAAATTCTTAATTTCGTAGACTGTATTGTGGGTATTGGTGAAAAATTTTGTGTTCGAAATGAGAGATGGGCTGGACATGGAAGTGGTGAAAGCACAAGGAATGCTGCCTACAAGACCCAAGTTCGTCGGGGAAGATGGCGCCAAGATACCGTTGCGGGTTAAACGGTATGGTGGTTGATTGGGCTCGATGAGCAGGGTATGCGCTGCAATTGAAATCAGTTTCGTGAATTCTATGTCCACTTCTACTATATTTAACCTGATAGGGATGAATGCTCGCATGGTATCAGTACTTACTCTCTGACCAGAATGGTATCACACCAATTCTTTATAGTGGAGCTGAAAGCCTGGGCAAGGAAATCATCAAGGTTTGTGGTGAAGGGTAGTCAGTGCGAGTGTATGCGTGGCATATGTATATGCATAGATGGTGCATGTCAGATTTTCATGAACCGATCTACCTACAAGATATACCACTAAAACAGCAGTAGCCAGGAGTGAACGAACATTAAGAAATACTACAACACTGACGTTGGCCCAACGCATTGATTGAGACCGGCTTCCGCGAGCAACCTTGGTGACGAAGTCAGCGAAATGTGGAGAGTGAGCAAGGGAATCACGGAGATGTATACGTCGATTGGGGGGTGCGTGATGCGGTGCTAGAATTGCCTCGGTGTCGCTGTTACAGATCAGAAAGGAAAGGCATGGGATGTTCCACGAGATCACCGTTTAATCGCAATATACAGAATTAGATATAAACATTCGAGCTTCGTTTCGGCGTCAGCAGATATGACATAGGATGATATCACGGTAAGACTTTCTTCGATGGGGCGTTTGACCGCTCCTTGCTCGATTTACGTTGACCATTGTCGTCAGTATCGTCGTCCTGTAATTGGTTTCTCGCTTCAGCGATTCGCTCTACCTTCGGAACGTTCCGCTCCACGCACCTATACCGTGTGCATCATCCCTTTGCCCCCTACTCTTCCCCTCGCTTTCTCAACCTCGACTTCCCAATCCGCTCGTGCTACCCCGATGAACGTTCCGATCGTTGCAGAGTACACCAAGGCTGCCGTCAACCCTGTCCAGAGGCCCGCAAGGCCAAGACCAAAGTGGAAGGCAAGTACAAGTCCCAGAGGGATACCAAGGAGATAATATGCGCTGTTGAACCGAAAGCAAGTCCAGGAGACACAGCACAATAGAAGTACAAAAAAGGCAAAAGAGAGGGTCACCATCAATGCATTGCTAAGCCCCACGTTGAACGTATTCGGGATCCACCTACCTCAAGTTTAACAATGCACCAGCCACCTGCATCTCCCTTGCCCTAAGGATTCCAGACACAACGCCGCTCATTCCATCGAATACCTGGAAGAGTGCAGCAAGAGGCAAGATGGATGCTACGAGCGAAACAACCTCGGGATCGTTGTTGAATAGGTATGCCCATTTATTGCGGAATACAAGGAAAAGAGTACTAGACGCCGCACGGCAAAACAAGAAGATCGGACATGATCTACCTGAATGAATTAGGCATAACGTACCTCCAAATACCCGCCATGGATATCGCCATGAAAATGGATATCCGGGCGACCAGCCCAGCCCGCTGTGCTTTACCCTGACCAAGTAGGTTGCCAATCCTGACCATTCGGGTTGATCAAAAGCTCCCAAACACCGAATATGGAGCAACCTACCGCACGGATGTAGCCACACTTAGAGCAAACGGTGCCTGATACATGCACGAGGCAGATAACAGCAGTACCGATTGCGCGGCAAGCGTAATTGGACCAAGACTAGATTATCGTAGATTTCCGATCAGCAAAGCTTTGCGCCGCCCACTCTATCACATGATGCTGTGATGACTACTCACAGACTTGCAGCCACTGCGAATTACGTAGCACCTCAGTCAGCATCCCCTTCATGTAACGGAGTAAACAGAATGCCACTTACACCCTACAAGCTCCCAACTCCACCACTCCGATGCAATTTGACCTGGCACAGCAATGATAAATGGGGAACATGAGTGTTCCAGGGCGTTGGAGTCCGGGCGGAACCCGGTGACTCACCGATTCCCGCTACACCAAGCCGAGCGAGTACTCCCCACCCGTTCCATACGCCATCTCCGAGTGGGGCCCACGCTGTACGCGGAACGAAGAGGTAAGCGTACACGATAGATACGAGCGACACAAGATTGAGGCAGAGCGATGTCGCGATCGGCGCCCCTGGAAAGCCAAGTCCGAGAGGATGAACTAGTACGAACCAGTTTTAGTAATAAGCACTTGTTCGGAAGACGGGCCGATTGCGTACCAAAGAACCAATTAAGGAAGGCATTAATGGGTGCAATGACAAGGATGATTTTGGTTGGTACCGTGAAGAGTCCCTGGGACTGGAAATATCGCCTGTAACAAGGCTCAGCACTACAGTAGATGAGAGAAAATGGTACGAGGAAGACGGACCTGGATATGCAGTTAAAGGTATACGCAGGAAGACCCCATGAAGCGCATTTGAGATAGAGAGCCGCGAGACGTGCTACCTCGGGGTCCTGACGGAGCATGAGGAGGATAGGTTCAGCATTTAACCATATGGCAAGAATAGGCTGGGAGGAGTCAAGTCAACAAACTTGTAAGTGGTTTGAGACACCAAGACTTACGACCAGAGCAAATGCGGTCATGAGGGCTAATGGTACGGATAAACTGCGGTAGGAACAAGGCAGAACAAGCTAGGCTTACTCATTCTCTGGGTCCAGAGACCAACCATATGTGGCGTATCTGAAGTCCATGCTGGGGGTAAGAGGGTGTCGAGAGCAGAAGCGAAGCCCTGCACGATGCTATATCCCGTGACAGAGGCAGTCATCATGCCAAGTGTCGAAGATGCAAGGGCCAAAGTGGATAAATGCCCTATGACTACGACGGATGCAAGAATGAAGGAGTACTCGAATATATGCGTGCTGTCACAAAGAGAAGCGAGTGAATGGAGTATTTAAATGGTGGCATGTCTGCGACGCACCCAAACACCGGGAGGGAGTAACGCACGAGGATGCCAAGTTCTTCGCGAAATATTGCTGCTGAGGGTGTTGGCTCGTTCACCTGGGCAATGCAGACATTCTTGTCGACGGTTTCGTGAATGCAAGGAATGGGAGGTTCCTGGCGGAGGAGAGGGGTGCGCTCAGAGACACTTGCCACGCTACTTTTTTGTCTGATAGGGATTCCGCGTGGATGGGAAGACTCTGGCTCTTCGTTGTGAACGTCTGGGAAGGGACGAGAGTCCTCATTGAAGTGGGAGAGGATGGCATAGTCGTGGGGGAGCGACTGTGGTGTCGAGTGCTGGAGCGATGACATGGCTGGTCAGACAGAGTCTCTGCGACTGATCACACGAGCAGCATCCGGCAGAAGTACTCAAGAAAAAACTGACTCATCAATCAGCTAATTGTATGTATTTGGTGGATCCACATTGTCGCCGTTCAACATGGTGGCGACGAATTGTTCTTCGGTGTTAGAAACGTTCAACGTGGTGGGTCTGACGCTGGTCCTGCTCATAAGTCTGAATGGGCAAGTAACTCATACCCACGTTCGCTCTACGCCCTTCGTCCATGGGTCTAATTTTTGCCAGTGTCCAGACAGTCAAACAGCGCAATGACGCCAATCCAGCCTGTTTCCTGATACAAAAGCAGGATCCCACTCAGCGAGACGCGAACCATCCCATCTTTGGGCAATCTGTTTCCCTTCCTTCGAGTCGAGGGTGGCATTCGACCTATGTAGACTGATTTCGAGGATATGATCATGGTGGTTACGAAACAGGAACTCCGCCTCAACTCCAAACTTTGATAGTAATACCATCCCAGGGACAGTCCATTTCCCAGGGTTGCTTCCGGAAGGAAGGCTATCGATAATCGAGTCCGAATCCAGGCGAAATCAACGACAAGAACAGACCGATTCGATGTAAGTACATACATGGGCAATCTTAGTCTTGAATGCAAATACATTCTTCATTTCAGGAGTGCATATTGACGGCGACCAGCAGTACTACTCGATGAACCAGTCAGAGATAGAAATAGCCACCGGTGATTACAAGGCGGTGTTGGTTGCCCATTTGAGGGAAGAAATTCGGAGTTCAATACGCAGAGGTGGCCTTTAACCACGGAATATTTAACCATGCCGACGGGGCCAGAAAAGAAAATAGAGGGGAGCGCACTATACCATCAGAGTCAAGCTTCTGTCAAAATGAAGAGAAAGATAATGATCTGGATGCAGGTATCAAAGATCGCTCAATCTTCCTACATATCCCCGTTTACGGATACGACAACGACTTGCATAATAGGTCGTCGATCTTCCTCGCCCGAAGAGAACTTCTCATTCATTTGCGATTGAACCGGGTATCTGCACTTCAATTTATCGCTGGCGTTATCATGATATCCTCACTTGTCATAGATTTCTCAACAGACTCTTCCCCGCAACTCTTCTGTTTTTGGTCCCCATGCGCTCGCCTGATTCCCTTACTTTCTCGGTTCCCTTCCCTCCGGCGCCTGCACGAACCCGAACCACACGGAGATTGCGGAAGAGGCGGCCAGTAATCCAATGCAGAGCCGCGTGTAATGAAACTCGAAAGTAAGGAAAACGTCAAAAGGGGTGTCCAGGGAATCAATGGACTGCGTGCACACTGCGAGAAAGCCAGGTATGTGACGAGATAACCGAAAGAAGATATAGATATGACAGTGACAAAGACGATCGGAATGTCTACCATCAGATTCAACTGTCCAATTACCAATTGTATTCACTCCCGCCCTAAGGACATCACTCCCAATGGAAGCAGTCAAAGGCAGGACAAACGTTACAAGCGAGGCAATTGAACAGACCGGCTTATTTTATGCGAAATACGAGGACGGACAGATGGACATATCACGGTCGGACCTGTCAGGTAAGAGGGACGAACGCGGGTAACGAAATCAAAAGGGTTCCCAAGGGAGAATCAGTCACACGTTTCCACGATTCCGATCTAACTTGTTGGCCAAGAAGCCAAATATAACCACTGGCGCCGATGGACTCAAAGCATACTATTTTCTGCTATGGTACTCTACCAAAGACGCCATCCAAAGGTGTGTCCCACCAGGATCCGTACTAGATGCGAGTTACACGACACCGAAAAGTGCCACCGCTATTTGTGCTCTTGTTTCAAAAGACAAGCTACGATTTCAGAAATGCGAATCTTCGGAGGGCGTATCGATTGCCCACCAAATAACCAAGCAGTGGGAAATGCATCGGGGGTTGCAACTCCGACCTCGAACAGCGCTCCTGGGACCGGATGTACTCTGGAGATAGGGATTTAGGAATGGCGAAGTAGGGGACAACGGACAGGCGTTGATGGAGTCCGGTTGGCGTGCAAAGAACAAGTAGCGACGATCCAAACGTTTGTGTTTGTAGTAATTGCACAGTTCAGACCAACGTTCTGGGAGGTAAGCCCACGACTGCACTAACAAAGTGAACAGGGACAGCACCAATTGGGGCCATTACTGAGAACTTAAGAATAGAAACAATCGAAGGGTGGTCTAATTAGGCCTAAAGGTTTTCTCTCACAACAAGTATGATAGTTGTAGATACTATGACTCCATTTGCACAAGTGCTTGTGCCTTTCATTTGGTGGGTTTACTTCATCAAGATATTCACAAATGGTTTATGTGTGGATCCTTCCTCTTTTTCTATGTGCGCCCACCTCTTCTTCCTTGACCCTCGCTCTTGCCTTCTTAACCTCGACTTCCCAATCAGCCCGCACAACTGCGATCCACACCGACACGATGGCAGAAAACAACAGACCAGCCGACAATCCGACCCAGAGACTGGAAAGGTGGAAGCCAAAGTAGGAGGTGAAAAGGAAACCCAGCGGGAGACCGAAAGCATAATATCCACTGCACGATAAATGTGAAACCAAGCAACACAAAACAATGATAGGGCAGCATGAAGAGTTGGAGACGGACGGAGAGTGGGCACGAATGTCAGCGTCACTCTACGTTGAGCACCAAACAAGGGTTACCCACCTCAAATTGAACAACGTACCCATCATCTGCATTCCTCTAGCTCGAAGGACTCCAGCCGCAAGGGTATTGATTGCATCCAACACAAGGGAGAGAGCAGTGAGCGGTATCACGGCATATACGAGTGAGACGACGTCGGGGTCATCGTTAAATAGGTAAGTCCATTTTGAGCGGGATATGAGGAGAGTCGTGCTAGATGGTCAGCGTGGAGGGAGAGCAAAAATAGTAAAGTAATGATTGGGGGCGAAAAGGCCACCAGGTAAGGAAACCGATATAGATGGATTAAAGGAGCACATACCACCAAGTACATCCAATAATCGCGCCAAGGACAATCGAAACCTGGGCGCCAACTTTAGCCCGACGGGCCTTGCCCTCACCAAGAAGGTTACCAATACTATCGGTTCATTGTGGGGGGAATAAATCAGTTGGACCATGGAACGACCAGGAGTTGAAACCAGAATGAAGAGCACTAACCGGACAGATGTAGCGACGCTCATCGCAAACGGCGCTTGATATGCAATCGAGACAGTGACAAGGAGCGTAGACTGTGCAGCCAGCGTGACGGAACCCAGCCTGCACAACAAATAATCAATTAAATCCCATCTCCTACACCGTGTGCAGATAAAAAATGCTCACAAGCCTGCAATAACTAGATATCCATACAGTCCATGAGCCTCACCATATGGAGTCGAAGACTACTACTTACAAGCTGTTAATTCCCATGTCCACCATTCTGATGCGATTTGGCCTAATATGTTAAAGAAATCAATCAGCATTCCTGGCTTTAATGGACCCGCAATTCAGGGGATACACATACCGATTCCTGCGATACCCAATCGGCCAAGTAAACCCCAACCCTGCCATATGCCGCGTCCGATCGGGATCCAGGCTGTACGCGGGACAAGGAAGTATCCATACAAAATCAGTGCGAGTGCCACCAGGTTGAAGGAGAGCGCGGACGCGATCGGTGCTCCTCGGAAGGATAGTCCCAACGGATACACTAGTGTGATTAGACAAACAACACGACTTCGGTTACGCAAATCTTCGACTAGTCAATCACATACCAAGGAACCAGTTGAGAAACGCGTTGAATGGCGCAACGATCAGGGTGATCCTTGCTGGGACTGCGAAGAGTCCTTGAGACTGGAAGTACCGTCTAGCGATGGATACGCGTCGGTACGGGATACTGATGAGGCGCGAACAACGTACTTGATTATGCAGTTGAAACTATACGCAGGAAGACCCCATGCTGCATATTTGAGAAAGACGCCAGCGAGGTGGGCCACCTCGGGCTCCTGCTTGAGAAGCAGGAGGATTGGTTCGATATTGAACCACAAGGTGAGAATAGGCTTGGAGGCAGGTTAATTTAGCCCATTTTGGGCAGATAAGAGGAACGGTAATTTACAATAAGGCCGATTATAGTCATGATGACTGTTGGTGGAATAGGTGAGCATAGCCATAGAAGACGGTGAAGTGATGTAAGACTGACCTGTCCTCTGAGTCCACAGACCGACCATGTGGGGAGTATCCGATGTCCACGCTGGAGGCAAGAGGGTATCCAGAGTGGAAGCAAAACCCTGTACAATGGCATATCCGGTGACAGATGCAGTCATCATGCCAAGTGTGCCAGCTGCGAGAGAAACTGTGGACAGATGCCCTATGCAAATGACGGACGCAAGGTTGAAAAAGCCTTCAGTAGATATTAGATATTTTTGTGCGTACGCAAAGACTGAAAGGGAGTATCGTGTGAGAACGTTCAGCTCCTCGCAGAACATCCGAGTTGAGGGTATCCGCTCGCCGGACTGTTCACTGCAGATACTGTCATCAGAAGTTTGGTGTATACGAGGGATGGGAGGGTCATGCCCGATAAGTGGGGTGTGCTCAGAGATATCTGCCATGTTGGTAACGGGTCTGATTGGAATGCCACGGGGAGGAGATAGTTCATTATCGTCATTGGCTTGAATGCTGGGCGCACAGTCTCGGCAATGACAAGTACGGTCATTTTGAGAGTGGGCAAGGATGGCATAGTCGTGAGGACGTGACTGCGATGTCGAGTGTTGGTGCGACATCCTCACCATGGGCTGAAACCAACCCAGAACAGAGACTGCTCTATGTACTAAAACTTCCTGGGAGACACGGTGGCCCAGCTTAGAAAGGGTCACCCAGATCTGCAACACGTACTAGCCGAGCAGAAGTTCCCGTTTGGTTAAGTGAGTAAGCTTTGTCGTAAACTTCGTCTCCATCATGATGTAATTTGTCAGAGTGCTTCTCAAGTATTCAAAAAATCAGTAAGTTCAGAACCCATCGGAGTTGGACTAAGCAGGGGCCATCATGATCCAAAAGTAGTGTCTAATATGTTTGAACACTGCTTGAATTACATCGATATGGCGGCATCAGTATTTTCTTCAATACTTACAGTTAGCAGCAATGTTTGAGTCCCCTATCGTCGCGATCGCATGTGGCATGTAGGTTTAACTTTCTGTAATCACAGTCGTCTGAATCATAGACTCTTCAAAGTTCAGACTATTGCATTCCCTCCCCTCGCTGTACTGACCTGAGAGCTGTTCATGGCCCCTGTTGTCATCACACTTAAATTGGGTACTTCAGCCTTAGTAGTGGATAATCGCAATGAGACAAAGCAACGCAGGTTTGGTAATGAATGTTCAACATAGGGGTCAATAATGTACGAAGATGGCAATCAAGAAAAGCACTGAATTCAAGGATGCAACAACAGCGATGATTCTCACTGGGATGAATTTAAAAGGTCCTTGAAACTGTAAAAACCATGGTATGGGACCCTGATAAAATGCTGAAGAAAGAATGCCTAGATGCAGAGTTGATACTTATCCTGGAAGGGAGGCGCAACGATGCGGGAAGCAAGGTGATGCGTCCTATTTATATGAGCCCGAAAGGATGAGTTCAGCTTTGAACATTGTCAATGATTGTCAGAACAATATCAAAAGGGTGGGCTCGGCCCGGGGAATCATTGGCACAGCACATGCTGAATGGGAAATATAACTTACGGCGCCAATAAAAGCAGTTACGACTGTATTTCATGTAATTGACGACTGGTGAAGTGGGAGTGGGCAAGTTATGAGGAGCCTGGGGAGATGCACTGAGACAGAGAAAGAAAGTTTGCTCGCTAGATTGCGCATGACTGACATTGCCACCAATGATGAAAGGACCGGCTGGAGGAGTGCACGCTCTTGTTGTACACTGAAATATTTTCCATCCCATCTGCGCGTCTGGTAAGGATCATCGTCGCTGGACGGGAAGGAACATCGATGTTCGACAACACCCACTGTTTCACGTCGGCACTGATATATATAAAAACTTCTTCACCCGCCGAACTCTCCTCGGCAACTCTCTCACTACGGTCTGGCTTAGGAGACTATCGAGTGCTCGTGACTAGACACTGCTCATCTCTGTGTCGATTTCTACGTACTCGTCGAATTGCGAACCTACGGATCCGTCCTTGGTTGGTCGATCTTATATATAAGCGTCACTCCTGTCCTCCAAAGCCCTAATATTCCTCTACAAGAGCCTATCTGCCAGCTTACATAGGGAGGGTATCCAAACTCCATCCTACTGGTATGCCGCCAAACAATGCCCTTTTGATCCTTTTGATCCTGTTTCCAGCGACTGCTAAAATGAGCTACGAGGAGCGTACGATGTGATGCATGGCCACGCCTCAAGTGCCGGGGTCAAGTTCGCCGTCGATTCGCAGCCATATAAATAAGGTATGGTTGGTTGCAGGGCGTAGCGCCATCATTTATTGGCTACATTCCAAAAATTAAAGAGGAAACATGTGAGTATTGTCTATTGTATGCAACTTGCTGCAATGCACTGGGGAATCGATACCAATCCAAAGAATCCAAAGTCGTATCCCTTTGGTGAGGAGGTACTTTGGGTCGCGCGGGGTGTCAAATGTTGTCATCCTTAGGCGCCCTTAGTCCCAAAGCAGAAAGAATGCGTTATCTTATCAACTGCACTTAGTCACTTTCGTCTTGCGCCGACGGCGACGGAACTCAATTCTGGGACAACGAGGCGCAGCGCTGTGGGATCCGAATAGGGTGTCATAAATGAACCTGCAGTCATCCGTCTCAACCCACATTTGTCTTTACTACTAACCATCACTGTGCGTAAAAACCGTAACCATGATCGATACACTGCATGTAAGTGTTTCATAGCAATTCGACCACCGAATTGATACAACCACTACTAGCTCAACGGTTCCATTGTTCCACCCACCGCGGCAGCAGCCGTGTCCACCATCGATTTCGGAGTCAAGTACACCCCTTCGACTGTCTGCACAGGTACTCTCCGCAAGAAATCCCGCCAACTCGAAGATCTTGGCGTCAAGTTCGTTCGTGTCTATTGGGTCGATTTTTGCAATCAGGGGGGCTGTCAGATACTGACCGTCTCCCACTTCAACAAACTCCTCGAATCATCCCGTCCTGGCGTCACTGTCCCCAAAGCCATGTTTGGCTTCGTTCTCACGAGGCTGGCAGAGGGGTTCTCCGCAGAGGGAGAATACCTCGTGGCAGTGGATCTCTCAAGCCTCAGGCTGTGTGGGTATACACCCGGACATGCGTCTGTGTTTGGGTTTTTCGAGGAGAAGGCGTCTATTGGGGGACGGCTTGATGTACCCCTGTGTCCTAGGACAAACTTAAAGCGGATCTTGAAGTACTTAGAGTGGTGCATTGTGTCAGCCAGTATGTGTGCTGATGATGTAATACGGATAGATATGCAGAGCAGGAACTCAACATACAATTCCTCGTCGGCTTCGAGACAGAGTTCATACTCCTCAAATCGACCAACCCCATCGATACCGTGAACAATCATGTGTGGTGCAGTCCCGCCGCACTCGGAACGGGTACAATAGAGCTCACTATACTCGAGGAGATCGCAGAAGCACTTGACAAATCTGGCATTGAGCTTCAGATGTTCCATTCTGAATCAGCCCCTGGGCAGGTTGGTTCTCTCCGAGTTTTGTAGTTACACGCTCACTTCGGACGATGCCCTACTGACTCTGGCTCGTCTCTTGCCCGTGCAGTACGAGGTTGTCACAGGCCCTCTTTCCCCCCTCGAGGCAGCCGATGCACTGGTGCACACACGAGAGACAATTTACAATATCGCGAGAAAACACGGCTTACGTGCGACACTCGCACCCAGACTGCACATTGACGGTATGTCCTCCGTGATTACTATATCCCTCTTCTCATACGCATAAGGGTACTCAAACCATTCCAGGGGGAAACGGTGCCCATACTCACATCTCTGTACATCCCACCACAGGATCCCCCCTACCCTCACAAAGCTACCCCTCCTTGCTCACAACACACGAATACCACTTCCTAGCTGGACTCATGACGCACATCTCTTCCGTCATCGCATTCACACTCCCACTCCCCCAGTCCTATGCGCGAATGCAGGACGGCATCTGGTCTGGCGGGACATGGGTCTGCTGGGGTATCGACCACCGGGAAGCGCCTGTGCGGCTCGCGAACCCTAGTTCACCGCACTCGCGCAACCTTGAAGTCAGGTCGGTTGATGGTACTGCGAACCCATATTTTGTGCTCTCAGGTCTACTGAGTGCTGGTATTATTGGGATCAGGGATAGGCTTGCGTTAGAGATGGAGCGTTGTGGGGAGCTGGCGGCGGCTAAGATGAGTGAGGCAGAGCGGGCTGAGAAAGGGATTACGAAGCAACTTCCGTTGAATGTGGAGAGTGCGAGGAGGT
Source organism: Scleroderma bovista (assembly GCA_037178675.1). Lineage (NCBI taxonomy): Eukaryota > Fungi > Basidiomycota > Agaricomycetes > Boletales > Sclerodermataceae > Scleroderma > Scleroderma bovista. The sequence goes on along the minus strand of JAYMGJ010000215.1, from coordinate 55,493 downwards.
GTTTGTTAGAGGACCATAAGATTGGGGAGTTTATCGGGGAAGATGTAGTGAAGAAGTTTGTTGTTGTGAACAAGGTGAGCCACTGACCGATGGTTGTTGGTCGTTCACTGGGCTGAGTCGCGATCGTTTTGTAGACGCTGGAGAGATTTATGCAACCGGAGGATGAGGAGGAAGCTGTGACTATCGCTCGGCTTGTAGAGACATATTGATACGTGCACCTTAGGCTCTTACTATGACATTGTCCATTTTGCGCTTGTAGGAGTATATTGATATATTTTTGAATGTACTAGGACTATCTTGCAGGCTCCTCCACACAAATAGAGCCCCCTATGTAAGCAGATATTTTTACCAGTCCAAATTGTACGTGTTTGCGAAGAGTCACCGTCCCACAAGCACTGGTACTAGTGTCGGAATGTCGCACGGCGCGAACTATGTCAGTACAATGCGAATACATATCCAGGGGGAAGAGGGGCTTTCGGAATCAACTTACATGAAATTGACAAGTGAGAATGAGTATTTCCTTGATACCGAGATGCTAGTGAACATTGGATCAGTTATTGTGTATGTAATTGGATTATTAACGCAGGGATTTATCGCAGAAGGCCTAGAATTGCTAGTCCTACATGGGGTCAAAGAATCCACATACCATCATGCTAATAATCTTACATGCACTTGAAGTGAAATGATCGATCGTTGCTCAACTGCTTCACGTGACAAATAACCTGGTTGAACAAGTTGAACCTAGCTAATCCAAACAGGGGACTTCGTTTGCAGATCGGGCCCGAAGTTCAATCTTTTTCCGACACCGTTTACTGAGAACCCATTATTTCCGTTGTGTCCGAGCTACATAACTGATACAAGAAAACAGGTGTTCAATGCAGTGTGATGACAGACGGACATACCTTGGTATCATTAGTACGATCAGTGGCAACATGATGGTCGCACAGCTTGCCGAGTCGGATAGGCTAACTTGGCTGCTTCAAATTGCATTGACCAAAATCGCCACAGGTTCTTCATCTCTACCGTGATCCACTTCGCCATGCCGAACCAGCTGTCGACGTCGCAGTCGGTCCCTCAGAGTGGTAGCTTCCCGTCCCACTCTCATGAGTATGATCGTCATCGTACCGACTCTGTCGTTCCCGGCGTCACCAACAACAAGGGTGATTCCTGCCATCCCAGAGATAGCATGTTACATATCTCAGAGCACACTCCACTCCTCCAGTCGGACGCTCCCGACGCTCCCGCCCCCCTCGTCCACGAAACCATCGACGACAGTGGCGGCCTTGCGCGTTCTAGCGAACAGATACCATCAACTCAGATGTTCCACCAAGAATTGCGTATCCTTATAGGTTATTCCATCCCCGTTTTTGCGTACGTTTCCTCACATATATTGATATCTTACTCACTCCTCCTATCACAGCGCACAAATCTTCGAACATTCCTTTCTCCTCGTGACCGTTATATGCATAGGGCATCTGTCCACCGTTGCCCTTGCTGCTGCGACGCTTGGCATGATGACCGCCTCCGTCACAGGGTATAGCATCGTGCGAGGCTTCGCTTCCGTTCTCGACACCCTCTTGCCTCCGGCATGGACATCTGACTCTCCACACATGGTCGGTCTTTGGACGCAGAGAGTGGGTAAGCCTTATGTTCCCTGCTTCCATCTTACCTGGCCTTAATAATTATAGCCCTCATGACCCCATTTGGCCTCCTTGTGAGTCACAGTTTCTTTCATGCATCCAACACACACCGAATTAACCGTCCCCAAAGCCCATCCTTGCCATATGGTTCAATGCCGAACCTATTTTCCTCTTCCTCAAGCAGGACCCCGAGGTGGCCCATCTCGCCGCTGTCTACCTCAAATATGCATCATTGGGCCTTCCGGCGTATAGCATTATCGGTATCTCCAGGCACGCTCTTTGCTATAGCTTCATTGCTCCATAATTACATGTACCTGTCGGCAGGCGGTACTTCCACTGCCAAGGGCTCTTTGATGTCCCGGCAAGAATCACTGTAGTTATTGCACCCCTCAATGCTTTCCTCAATTGGTACTTTGGTGCGCTATTGACCCCTTCTCCAGAAGAACTCATGTTACTGAAAATTGACATTTGTCTTATGGTACATGGTAACAGTGTATCCATTGGGACTCTCCTTCCGAGGAGCACCGATCGCGACCTCACTCTCCCTCAACCTTGTGTTGCTTGCATCTATCCTATACGCTTATTACTTTGTCCCGCGTACGGCCTGGACCCCAATCGGACGCGGTGTGTGGCAAAGGTGGGGTTTACTTGCCCGATTGGGCATAGCAGGAATTGGTGAGTCCCGCTTGTATTGATAGATTCGCTCTAGGAATGCTATCTGTTCTGAATAATATGTCAGTTCAGACTGCATCGGCATGGTGGTCATGGGAATTGATTGGATGTAAGTGGCAGTCTTCGACAACCTATGGCGAAGCTGACAAGCTTCTAGTGGCTGCCAGCTTGTAAGCATCCATTAGTTCATGCATGATATGGTACGCGGTCAGGCGAAATCGTATTAATTGAGTTTTTTTTTCTAGTCTCGGTCCAGTTTCACTTGCAGCGCAGTCGGTACTCCTCTTATCTGCATCGTTCACCTTTCAGGCACCGTTTGCGTTGGGTGCGGCTACATCTGTCCGGTGAGTTGTTTCTTTGTTTGGTTCCTATTCCAAGCTCCCCGGTCTATTTCCACACTTACGATGCAAAAATAGGGTCGGAAATCTTCTTGGAGAGGGTAAAGCTCGTCGGGCTGGGATCGTTACCCATGCTTCGATGGCTATTGCCGTAGCTGTGGGATGTATTTGGAGGTATGTTTTGCGTGATTAATTCTTCCCTCTTACATGGTCTCGCCTTCTAAAATCATTTCCTTCCTCATTTCGGTCTTCTCTGCCGCGGTGATTGAATCCAGCACCATGTTTCTCGTATTCCGCACAAAATGGGCATACCTGTTCAATAACGACCCTGAGGTTGTCTCCATTGTAGCGTCTGTCCTACCTATTACCGCTGTGTACCAGGTTTTCGACGGGACCAACAATGTTGGCGGTGGAGTCCTCAGAGCGAGAGGTATGCAAGTGATAGGTGCATGGTTGAATTTGAGGTAGGTTAATTGTCGCTGACAGGACCGAGGCTGATTAATGTTTTGGTATTCTCACTCCAATTCCTCACCGCGCCTGCCGGTACCGTCTCTCGGTGCTTGGTCTTTCTCTCCCCCGAGCAGTGCATATTATATCCTTGGCATCCCGATCGGTATTCTTCTTGCATTCCACTTTGACTTCCAACTCGCTGGGCTTTGGATTGGGCTCATGGTTGCGCTGATGTATTCTTCTATACTCTCGGTGTGGATCGGGATCGTGCGAGCTGATTGGGAGGTTGAAGCTACCAAGGCGAGAGAGAGGGCTGGGGGTAAGCCAGCCGACGAGTCGCATTAGGTGCGTTCGTGTGCGGCACGAAAGGGATGGCCTGGGTGGAAATAATGCTGCGAAGTGTGACAAGAAATATACCTACAGGTAGGCCAGGGGCGTACTCAAAAAGACTACGCCAATCATGTACATAGAAATGAAAAGGCTGGTATGATGGAATGTACATATGTCGTTGTCATACCCATCAACACAACAATCGCGAACTATTCAATGTCTACACTGATGACCACTGGCCCCCCGTACTTCTTGTGACGGTACCAGATTCATACTTGCCTGATACCAACTAGCAATACGTGGATGTTTCTCCCTATACCTTCTACCAGAGATTTAAAGAATAATTAAGCTCTCACCAATTCTACATTCTCTAAGGGAAAGTAGTTATTACTGAAATACCGATTGTAATGCGAAGGTGGATATTGAAATAATTACTGTCAGCTCGGCCTGCCATTCCACCCGTACACCTGTAAAATCATTGCTTCTTCAATTCTTCCAGTCGACTTTCCCACCTCTTCGCTTCCTCCAACTTCTTTTCTAGTGTCTTTATCTCTTCCAACACACGCTCCATTTCCTTGTCACCATCAACTGGTGATCCCACTTCTTCACGCCCGACTCCGTTTGTAGGTGTGGATGCAGACGAGCTGTTCAGAATAGACGTCAACGTCCAGCTTCCCGAGCCATCGCCAGTTAGTGTGAGGAGATGTGTGTGGTACTTTGTCAGTGATGGTCTGGGATAGAAAATGTCAGCGGCACTTGTCCCAGATTCGTGTCAGGATGGACACTTTACCGCAGTGAGATAGTAATTAAGGATATACCGAGCGACTTGGCGTGTTCGTACATCTGACCCTCCACATCACTAGATACCGCACTCGTGCACTCTATTTGGACATGCAGATCGCACAGTCAGATGACACGATCTTCTCAAGACGTGTAAAAACAACAACCTACCATCCAAGATCGCAAATTTGGGTCGGTGATAAAACACGCGTGCTAGCGCCATCTGTACATCGCAGATCAGTACATACACAGTGTACGCTCGTGATCCAATACTCACCCTCTGTTTCTCTCCCCCACTCAACACGTCCCTCCACTCTTTCACCGTTTCCCATCCCCCTTCTCGCTCAACCAAGTATCCTAGATGTGCAGCGTCCAATATCATTTGCAACTCAGTAACGTCGCCGCCTTCCGCATAAAATATCCCTAATGACTGGGGATAGATCACCTGCTCCAGCAATGATCCCGCAACCATATATGCTCGCTGCGGAACGACGAACACGCCAGGTCTCGGCCTATGGCCTGTGCCATTGTCACCCGCGATATCTGATGACGGGCGTGTGACAGAAGCAAGAGGCCCGCTTGGTGCCCACAGACCAGCGAGCACGCGCGCAATGGCAGTCTTCCCAACGCCGTTCGATCCCGTGATCATTAGATGCATGCCGGGGCACAGCTTCACGCTCAGGGCGCGAACAAGGGTGGAAGAACTGCCGTGTGAATCCGGAATCACCCCGTTCTCATACGTGTCATCGGTGAGAGTTTTGTGCGATTCAGACACGAGTAAGGCTGTAGTGGGAATACAGACATCGGCGTTTTTGACCTCAAAAGTGTTACCATCACCGGGAAGCGCAGAAGGAAGTCGAGGTAGGTGGTGTAGCGTAGACATAAGGGTGTACAATCTGAGCAACATGGTCATTAATGTACAATACACTGCAGCATGCTAGATGCCTACCGTCCAGTGAGGCCAGCGACCTCCACCAAGTCCTTGTATGCGTACATAAGCCGTCCCCCTGCATCTGCGAGGGAAATCAGAAGCCGCCTGTTTGAAATATATGCTGTATCGCACAACCCCGGTGAGATATCACAACCACCGTGGGGGAAAGAGACCACGTACTCTCTGTGCGATCCGCAATAACCCCGTCCCTATTCGAACTCGACCCTGCTTTATCCTCAATCCGCCGTTTGCGCGTAAAGAGTAGAGGGACCGCGATGAGACCGTACCCAGCCGCTGACCAGAGATATTTAATGACAAAGTCCTCTGTCCATTCGTACGCGATGCGGATTTTGTAAATCGAATTTACGTGACGGATGAGACGAAGATAGACGCGGGTGAGGATATCGCGTTCTCGCGCGCCGCCATCGTAGAATCTACGCAATAGTTAGCATTGGAGGAAAGTAAGGTAGGATTTCAAGCTTACGCGACTTCTTCGCTCTCCCTACCTACCCTGTTCACGCCAGCGCGGTACTCACCCTCGAGACGAGCCTCGACAGCAGAAAGCTGACCAAACGCCGGGGTGACCGCGCTAAGAATCTGAAACCATGATACATCGTACGCACGTGTATTAGAAAGGGCGACATACCTTGATTGTAAGGTAGTAGTTTACGAAGAGCAGCACGGTCCCCCTGAAGCCAAGTTCCGTCGCAAGCTGAGACGTGAACAAAAGAAGGTCGAGTGATGGCTTCATCAAATTTCCGCTGTAGATGAATCGATATCAATGACCTTTACAGTTGCACGGATGACATACTATATTCCAGCAACACTCTCCGACCACGCCTCGACGTCGGCCGTAATGTATTGGTCGACGCCATGAAGTGGGACGCGGTAATACCTCAAGTGTGGATGTGGCGAAAGGTATAGGTCATGAATATACTCCGTCAAACGGGTGCGGAACCTCAGTGCGAGCTTTGATTGGAGATGTCGGATCTACGCAAAGCAAAGGGTACGAGCATGTCGATATGGATTAGATTTTGTAGTATATATACATGTCATGGACGTACCATGGAATTCGTATATACGCTCGGTATTGCAAGCGCGAACCACAGACCCAGACCCCTGATAAACCCATGCCCGTCCGCGCTGACAAGATCCTTAACGATCTTCCCATCTAATCTCGCAACAGCAACACTGAGTACGGTACGAAGGATGAGGAAGTAAGAATGTGCGGCGAGGAGAAAGACCTCTTTCGATCGAAGGGAGGGTATGACGATGCGTAGAAGCGAGCGGAGCTGGTAGATGAATGTACTTGGTACACCTTTCGATCTGGAGTGCACTGGAAAATGTCCGTTTGGCGTTGCTGATGAGTGTGATGGGTTGAGAGGAAAGAACTGTGCATCAGAGGAATGCTGTTCTCGATCTCGCTTTTGCAAAGATGAGGCGGTCACTTTCTCCTTCCTACTTGACTTCGCCTTTTGTAAGGACTTGCCACAACGATATGGAGGAAGTACAGCCCCACGAACGACGAGGACAGATGTGAGGAGGAGTAGCAACGAGCGGCGGGTCGATGGGTTACGGAGAAGCTGTTCGAGCCGTCGTGAGATGTCAGAGCGGACTTGGGCGCCGTTGCACATCAACTTCGAAGAGCTTGCCATCTGTCTGACAAGCTGGACAGATACGAAATGGAGAATCAAGGGCCTCTGCCAGAGTGGGCATCATATGAAGTTGAACTGGCATGTGATTGTGCATGGTTGTCCTGCGAAAGGCTACTAGTTCTCATTCATCGCCGGTAGTAAATACATCGGCTTCTTCTGGTCGCCGACGAGTTGGGTTTAGTTCTGATACGTGGATATCTTGTCTCATGCTTGGATCACTGCAGACAGCCCGGGTCTGAATCCAGGACAAAGGACGACGTCCTGGTGAAACCGCCGACACCAGAGCGTTCGTGAGACGTCTCTTCGATTCTGCGCTCCTTCCAGACACCCACTTCCATCTCAGAACTTGCATCCCAACTCGCGAGAGGCAGCCATGCGATTCATGCATGCTTATCCACATATTGTTCAGGTATGCTCCACAGATCTCGCTTTAGAAACAATAAACCCCAGACTAGTGGGGAATTGACAACGAATACGATATCGTAACATGCATACAACCAACATGGCCACATGTATCGAATTTATGATTCTAGGACTGCTCCTCCTCCGTGAAAGTTTGGTTATCACCTATCTGGGCAATGCGTACAGACCGCGCAGCGAGGAATAATTGGTACTTCGAGATCCCTGCCTCTGCATCTAATGTTATGCTACAACCAAAACAAACGTACTCAGTGTCTATGTTACTGCCGTACATTCGATACCATGACGCACCGTACCAACGGACGCTGGTCGTCGTCCAATCGCTCGTTGGCGACACTCAGGAGGAACATACCGATGCTTCGCAAAAGCTGGTGGTGGTAGGACAGTCACCCCTTTGGTTCTGGGACACCAGACTAACTTACATGTGACCGAGTCATCCGCACTTTAACGCTCACTTCCATGTCATTTACGATGCGATCAATAAACTGATTGATATTAGCAACAAATCAGGAAAATGAAGGACAATTCACATGCCTTTCTGAGCAGCTGCTTGACTTCAAATCGGACACCGCACCAGCATATTAGTGTAATCTTTGGGGTACGTGATTCGAGGATCTAATGATGGGACTGTTGACATTAGTCACCTTGCCCGTGACGTCTTCCTCTAAGGCTCGTAGTTCATTACTGTCAGTTACACCGCCTAGCCTGTTTCGAAGGGCCTTTACTTCGTGTACGAGCAACTGCATGTGTCGCCTCCGTTTGGACTTAATGCATCGTAAATGGGTTGGGGAGACGAGTCAAACCTGTTTTCATCACCTTCCCCACTATCATTCTTTTTCACACTGGACCTGATGCGAGAGAAGGGGTCTCGTAGATTTCGAGATATACCCTGTGACTCCATGAATGTAACACCGGTGATGCGAAGTAACTGTTTCACCGTAAACGGTCGTTCTCGGGTAAAAAACAAGAGAGTAAACTTACCTCCGCACCAAAGACTTTAGATTTGAGCTTTGACGCGAACGTTGAATACCACTCTTCATCGTCGAGGGTCGCTTTGATCAACTGGACACACCGAAGTACCCTTTGCCTCTTTTCTTCGTACGTGGCAGGAGGAAGAATAGTCGGGACAGTGTGCTGTCCTCCGAATCCAGTAGCCACAATTGAGGGTAGTTCGTCGAAGAAATCCAAACGGCCAATCTGACAAATTTCAAAAATGTGAAGCACTAGTAGATGTCATGAAAGGATGATAATGCCCACAAATGCAGTTAAGTGCCATCCACCAAATATGTCCATTAAGAAAGCCATGGCAGCCCAGGCTTTCATCTCCCTGCTCGGGCTGTCTGGTTCCCCCACCTGTAAATTCCATCTACAGGTCGAATATTGGCCACATGATCAAGAGAGAACGTACCCAGTCGACTATTGCATGAAAGTTATCCCTACACCCCAAGTCGCGAGTGTGGTATTAGCACACCTAATATCCGCGTTTGCGAGCAGTCGACGAAGTCGGCGAACTTACCTGATTTCCTTGAACTGTGTCCTCGTATCCCTATCTGCAGTCTCTTGAAGCCAAATTAGGGGTGTCTTTATGGTGTACAACGGAGTAGTAGTAGGAAGCTTTTTCCAAGAACCAGGAGGGTCATGTGCGGACTCTAAACCAGGAATTGAAAACGACAGATATTTCCATGGATTACTGTTCCCAGCATATTGCAGCCATGATGTCACAACGGTACCTCGGTGGTCTTCTTTAGAATCGCACTCTGAACACTTTACGACAGCCGTCACTAGAGCTTTGTCAGGAAGATGAATAGATAGGCTTTTCAGCAAGGAGATGATATGTTGGTTGTCTGGAATAGACAAGCCGGTGGGATTTCGAAGAAATAGAAGACGGCAAAATCCCCAGTCATATGCGACTGACTTCACACAGCCGTTCTCCAGCGTTCCACCATCTGCATGGCGGATCTCATGCTCAACAGGGTTAAATGACCCTGTGCGTATTCCAAGCGTGGTAACCAGGTCGAAAATGTTGCCTTCACGTTCGAAGCTTCCGTTTTCTTGAAAGGAGCCATAGTCGCCCAGCTATCTTTCGTTAGCCTAAACCCCAAACAAATGCACTCGCTCACCTTCATTTCCACGTCAGTATCGGCGAGTAAAAGCCGTGTACATGATGAACCCACGAGCAGCTTATACACTGGGCACATGGGGAACAAAGGAATAGCATCCCTCATAAGCCCAAGGGTAAGCGGACCCGCATCAAACTTTGAGGGCGTGGCCCGGGCAGTCAGATTCAGGCATTTGTGCAGAAAAGATACTAACATCATCCAATCCTTGCCAATTTGGTCTGCAACAACCCACGCACTTGGTAACGTCGATTGTAACTGTGCAGCGATTCCGTGATCCTGACAGTCCTCCATAAGTCAGCCTAACACCACGAATGGATCCTGGCTGATGGATGTGTTTAATACCCGCACGTTGCCGTGCTTTAATTCCATGGAGGATGTCTTCCAGGCATTCCTTTCGCCCGAGTTGATGTACTTCCTGAGCATACTCTCGCCACTTCTCCGAAGTTTCGTAATAGGAAACGTTTACCAGATGTTGACCAAAACAGTAATGAAGTGCAACTGCGAAGCCAGTGTGACTTTGGATGTGGTTGTAGACGATGACGGCACAATCATTGATATTCGACAAGGTCATGGAATCGTCTGAAAACTCCAAATCGTCCGGATAGACACAGTACTGCGAGAAACCATCAGAAGACAGTGTTCTCACGTCCATTTCGAACGTGAAATTGCCGTGGTCTGCGTCATCAGGGTAGGGAAGAAAGACCCGCTGAAAATGGAACTTTGCACGATAAAATGTTTCAAATTGACCAAAATATCGGGAATAGTTGGATTCAACGCACACCAGGAAAATGGTCACCGGGGTCCAGCTTTCTGAACGACACGCCAGCTTGGCTCTGAAGAGGGACGCGGAGCCACTACAACGTGCGAGAGGTAGCCATATTTCTATGCCAGCATTGGTGACGCTAAACGTGCGGAGCCGCTTGTCTGATATCCTGGCAGATGGAATATCCTCGAAGCGTCCCAGCGTTGCACAAATCATGTCATGGGCTGCAGACCGGAAGACGACGCGAGAAGAGGACCAAGCATACTCGTTGTTGGGGCTCCTAGGTGTTCACATGCCGATGCTGTACGGGGAAGGGAAGAACGCGTTTCGCCGTCTGCAGGAGGAAATCATTCGCAGGTCCAACGACCAGAGCATATTTGCCTGGGGCCACACATGGAGAAATGGATGGTCCAACAGCCTTCTAGCAGACCATCCGAGCTGCTTTCGAGATTGTTACAATGTCGTCAAAATGGAACCTGGCGAATTTATGGACACCCTCAGAAACGACATCCCAGCAGATGAATTGCTCAAGATATCGGTGGGAATGAGCGTGATATCCTGCAGAGCAGTCGCAAGGCTCTCTTTATCACCGATGAACTCCCACTTCTGGTTAAAAAAGTGGACGATATTGGGTGCAACGAGCTCTTGCAAAGTCCAGCCACGTGAGAACCACTTTGGATGACCGTTGAACTCGTTGAATCGGCCTTTGTTGTGTTCAACGGGAAAAGTAGAGTCGTCGACGTCGTGGAGGTACGCATAGCATCGTTCTGACTTGTTGTACCACCGAAACATTGAGTTGATTGCTTTAGATAGCTCGGAACTGCTCTCTTTGTTGATACAGCAGGAATCGACCCACAGCCAGTCAAGCTGATCCTTGCGAGCCTGGATGCAGCTCCCGAGGATTTTCTGATAGCCACTGCGCTGGAGGATCTTCCCTCTCGTAGCTGCGTCCATGCGTGCGAGGCCCTCCATCTCCTTGAACTGCGCCTCTTCCTTGGGTGCACCCCAGCAATGAGACAGTATGGCATATGGCGAATTCTCGTTGAGCTCAACCAAGACCTCGATTTCAGAGTCAACGTCCACACTCCCTTGGATATCAAGAACAGCTTTCACGCTGATAAGGCGCATTGTACTCAGTCAAGAAATAGCAGAGTCAGCAGACGCGTCTAGTGTCGGAAAGCTCCTAAGTTAGTACTTACCACAGTTCTGGTATGACCGCTAGTGGTTAATGCCACCTCAATCGAGCCTAGGTAAACGCCGGCGACTCCAGAAATGACGGACCTTCAAGCTTCAGGCCTCACCGCCACTTGACTCGACGTCCCTGATCAAAGGCATGCGAAGAGCAAGGAACAACTTGCCTCGGTTCCAGTTTCCTCGACCGTCGTGCCATCCTTGACAGCGTCTTGTCGAGTCACGGGCGCCAGTGCTCAGATCCCGTGGCACAACAGGCCGTTGGTGTGACCGTCTTCAGCAGAGAGACCCAGTGCCACCGCACAAATTTCTCATTAAGTTTTAATGATAACCTCGACCGTTTCCGAAAATCACGCCTCCGATACACTCAGTACGAGACCAACGCCAATATTCCAGTTTTCAGCTCGAACCCATAGTCCTTTATTAGGAGCATATGGTGCAACAGTACTTGTCGTTCCCTGCCACTAGAGTACCGTAGATTCAATTACACAGTTATCCAACTATTAGCAACTCGTAGTATCTGGTGCATGTAGGTTAAAGGAATCTACAAGAGTTATCGGCTTAGTACGCCGGCAACATACATGGCGAAGGAACACAGCATTGCAAGACCCCCAACTCTCGCAAGCACATCCGTCGCCCTAATATAGTTCTGAGTCACAGGAGCGTCGCTTCCTCGCGATTTCTCCGTTTTTACATGCGCTCCATACAACCCATTGCTTCCACTGGCATCAACTGAGTCTTGTGACGGCCAACTTCTAGCGTCACCACGAGCATGCGAAGTAGCGCCAGATGCTGACCCACCCGAATCTGTACTCCGCCATCCAGTGGCGCGCTGTACATATGGATTCTGGAATGGATTATTGGTGTTATGACGCTGCGCAGGCGTATGCGGGTGTTGTGCTGCAGACGATGGATGGTGGCCTTGCCCCGCCTGGAACCTGGATCGTGAATGCTGTTGATGCGCCCAGAAATTCCGCGAACCACGCTGATGCGATGGTCGGGTCGTTGTTGCTTGTGGGTGCGTGCCAACGGTCCCAAAGGAGGAGTGACCTAAACTTCGATCGTATTCCCGCCTACGTAGAGGTAAATCTGCAAGTCAGATTCGCGTACTATTGAAAGCACCCAGCGTCGCAAAACGTACCGTTTTCGATCGTTTCCGAGCACAGTGTATGCCTCACTTACAGCATGGAATTTACTTCGTGAATCAGCGTCTTTTGCCACGTCTGGGTGGTATCTTTTGCTCAGCTGCTCACATAGTCAGCGTGGAGCTCGAACCGACTTGGTGTCAGAACCTACGTGGTAGAAATTCGACTTGAAACACAAGCGTCAATTGATGAACCGAACAGACATCATATGAAGCGTTGCGACACCTTTATCTGCGCTTTCGTGGCAGTCCTGGGCACGGAGAGTGCTGCGTAGTGGTCTTGCTGTATCGCCTGCCTAGACGAGCTCCACGAGAATGGTCGACATCTCATCCAAGCCATGTTAGCCGTGAAACATGGTTCATTCTGTATTCTTATTGTAGATGATACACAAGGCCCTGGAAAGAAGAGCGAGGAAATCATCGTCGTCGACAATAGAGAAGAGTCGCATGTGAGTAAGATTTCCTTTTTTGTATATAGCAACCCCTGAAGACTGGTCAACCCCGGGCCTCTGCTTCAGCGAACGCCTGCTTCTCCCTCTCTCGAGCCAACCTGCCCTTTCCCCTCGCTATGTCAACATCGCCCCAGTCTTTCCTCGCGGCAGAGATTACTCCCATATTCTCATCGTATGCACGCTCAAACCTATTAACCTCCAGTGCAAACCGGGCAATCTTATCCTCGCCTTCGCCCTCTTCTTCTCGATTTCCATCGACAAGAACACCCCTCACCCCGGCAAGGAATATGTCCAGAACAGCGAGATTGTGCGCCACGAGAAGTGTGTGTGCTGACATTTCGTGAGTACGCAACAAGTGATGCAGGTACGCACGGCTGTGCGGCGGCCTGTACAACTCCTTCTCACTCCGACCATTCTCCACAGATGACTCTACGTCAACATTGCTGTGAAGGACGTACGAAGCTGGAGAGCGAGGCGAGCACGCGATGCAAGGGCACACTATGAGAGGGGAAGATAGATGAGACTCTGCAGCTCCGGCCAAACAGTCCGACAGCCTTCCAAACTGGTGCACGTAGACTGGATCATACAAGTTATGTCCCACTTCCTTCTTCTCCGCTCCCTTCACTACTTCATTCTCGGTGGGAGGCAAAGGAAACACAAAATCTAATGCCACACCAACATTAGCAGCAGAGATCGCCAACTCCGAATCGAAAATGTCCACGCCGACATCACGAATTAGTTTAAGAATTTCATGTGGAGAGCGTGCAGCAGTAACAAGTCTCGGTTTTCTCGCTTGAAGTCCCTTAAGAGATGCCTGGAGCAGTGGCACTACATCCGGCGGCACGGACGGTACAGAGAACCTCGATGGAACAGGAAATGAGTTCTGAAACATGTTACTCCCTGGCGTTGGCAGTTCCGCCAGCGCTTTGGTGTCCTGTATCATAGCCGGAACTTCTTGCTCCAGGAAGCTGGCAGGCGGGGTTCGGCGGTGTGGTGCTAGAGGCTGCAGTACCGTGCCTCGTAACGCCGCGAGATCAAACGAGTAACCAGCTACACCGTCATCGAGGTGCTTGAGGGGACTAACGGCCTGGAGCTCAGGTCCAAACAGGGTCTCCGAAAGGCTATGTGCAAACGCCTCCCGAGCGGGGACAGACGTACCCCCAGCCATATTGACAAATACGTTGAGTGAATGCTGGGAGAGTCGTTCTGAATCCGGTGATGAATCATGGCCATCAAGAGGTCGAAGCAAATCCGCGAGCCACGCCGCATTACGATCTATGCTCTTTGTCACGCGTTTCTGCGAGTGCGGTGGCGCAGTAAAGGGCGTATCACTGAGGGCAAAGACAACGTCGGGCTGCAATTTGTATACATAATTCCTCCAATCAGCAGGAGTCACCTATTGACTTGAGTAGATGTAATACACACAAGATTGCAAGGACAATAGTTGACCAACCTTTCTGACACCTCGTACACAGTTCGCAGAGATATGAGTGTTCCCATTTGGTGGCATCTCACGCGTATCCATCGGATCGCGAAGGCAAAGTGACACGATATGCTTCCGTGTGTCAAAACCCAAAAAAGTATGCAGCGGGTTTGCCCCAGACTGTAACATTGGGATTGGGGGTGACTGCTCCAAACTGAGTGGTTTAAACATAGTAGGAAAAGTGGTCCTTATGAACATAAAACTCACAAAGACTCGAAAGGCACGTTGATCCATTTAATAGCCCCCGCAGAATTACAATGATCACGCGAGAGATGAGGGACCACACCGCGTGAAGTGCCGACAAGTATGTTTGGAGTATCAATCGTGATAGGAGACGCGTCAAACGAAGGGGTGCCACTGTCTTGCACAGTCGTTGGTCGACTAAGGGTGATCTGCCCAAATCGCGGACCAAACTTGGGACACGATGCGGTGTGATTGAAGGATAGCGTAGGGACATGATTGGGGCCTGCGACTCTTGATTGACTCTCTGGCTGAGAAAACGTCTCCATGAATGTGGGTAAACGTTAACTTTAGCCTGAACGATTATATGCTATCCACCGTATCAGTAAAAGAATGTGTGCAAATTGCTTAAGGGAATTCGACTAAGAGTGGTCTGAATATGGGACCGAGAGATGCCACGACAGAAGAGTTTTAACCACGGAAAGATTTAGGAAAAGTGATAGTGCGACCGGCTTCCGGATGGAATGATCGGAGTCTCGAACTTCCGATCAGCTTCCGATCAGCAGAACCTTTGATCACAAGGTAAATTCAGATTTACGGTATTCGATAAAGATGTGGTAGGTAGTCGAGAAAATGGTATTTATAAATGCGAACAATGTCTTGGAGCCGAAATCATTGGCTCGGGCGAACGAAGGGAATACAGCTGGCGCTACAAAGTGAGTTGATGTATGAGAATAGGCGTCGATCTGGGATGTGGATTACCGATGAAGATGAATGAATACATTTATGATCAATAAAAAATGCGACGGAGAGCGCAGGGTCTGCGATCCTATGGGTAATGGGTGCAGCCAGTGCACGTGCGAACGAATTATAGGGTCCTGACTTGTGGTAATGCGATCGAGAGGCTTAAGGACGAGGGTTTTTGAGGCACAGAACAGGTTGCCAACTTCCTTGAGAGACGTGACAAAGTGAAACAAGGACGACGTCATCGAGCTGGATTCCATCAGGGCCAATCTTCCACTCCCTGTTTGATCCATCGACACGATCGTTACACCTCTGCAACAAAATCAAATGAGGTTCAAGAGAATATTACACGACTAACCTCGTCGTAAAATTTCTTAATTAGTACCGCCACCCTTTTTGCGAGAAGTGCACGAGTAAGGAGGGTACGCGGCTTTTTCCACGTTTTCGTCGGGAATGTCTTTGACCACGAATGATAACCAGGCCACTGTTTATGCTACATCAATAAATGTATGCATGCGGTAGTCGATGAAACATACCAGAATGCGTAAACTTGTGGAGGTCTTGTCTAAATTATTGATGGAATCCTTGGCACCCACAAGGTGACAACCTTCGCCTTCCAAAGCATCCATAATCGGAATACCCTGAACATTCGAATTCTTGAGATTAAAAGTAATAGGATCATTTCGGCTGAAATAACTTTTGGTTGCCATAATGGCATATTGTTCTTGTGGGACTTGAGGACCCCGACCGAGGACGTTTCTGGTGTCGCTAGCGACACGTGCCGGTAAGGGAGAAGTACCTTCAGTAAAGGAAGGTGCAGAAGGACCACCCTCAGCACGGAAAATAGGGTCATTTCGGGGAAATATGACCTCCCCCTGTCAAACAATTATACTTGTCTCTACCGATGCGCAAATGGAGCACGAACCGTGGAATCTCCATAGAGCACTGTAGCATCCGCTCGCTCAGGAGAAAACCGTGACATGTTCCCTGCAGTTGAGGAAGGGCCTGCACCCTGAATATCCATTGAAGCCTCCATAGGCCTATTGTAAGGAGAATCATATCTTACGGGCCCAAGGCCATACAGAGGATCCAGAAATGGGATGTCGCTCCGCAGTGGCTGGGCAATTTGACTTGTAGTGGCATCTCCTTCCCTGAATCCCGTACCGAAGGTTGGAACTTGGGGAGGGTGATATGAAGGAACCGCAGGAAGTTGTGCACTGGAGCGACTGCCTTGAACCGTTTCACCAAAAAACCCGGCTGGGTTAATGTGAAACTGGGGTATATTGGCACCCTGGTAACCCAATTGGGAACCCGGGTTAGTGATGGTGGGGACATGTGGTGGGGAATAATGGTAAAACAGGTTATCTGTCTGATGGGCGAATGTAAGTTCCAACATGAAGTGCAAAGAAAGCAAGAAATGCGGACCGGATAACTTGGGATATCGGCCCTTTCTGAGGGGGGGTATAACGGGTATCCCATATGCTGAAAGGAAACATCGCTGTGAAGAGGCTGTACGAAGCCGGTGCTCTGCGTGAACGAAGGGGTTCAAAGGCTCATCCAGAACAAGTTGGTCATAACCTCTTACCATCTCTCCTACCGGCTGCATGTGGAGATCGCCTTGGCCAGGCTGTTGATGGGGAAAATTATACGGGTACCCTACATTTTGATCGCCAATCCACTGTTCGGTCCGAGAGCGAGAGCGAGGCTGACTGGGACCTGGTTCACTGGAGGAGTCGAAGGGAGGGAGATTGCTGTTCCCAGTAAAATGGGGCCATCCAGGATCCATTGGAGGCTTAAAACTAAGGCGTTAGCAACTGCTTGCCGCTAAGACAGATGTACTGACGTTCGGCGGGAAGATACGGCTGGCGATGCGCTACGAAGGACTTGCACTGGTGATTTAAATCATTTAAACCAAGCGCGCCACTGCTGCAGTGGGTACGCTTTGACAACCCCTAAGACGTACAACCGCCACCAATTTGGTAGCATCATCCTCCAATCACATCGCAGCAGTCACCAGACTGAAATTCCGAGGCCGGAGGCTGTGTGAAATGCGCAGACATGGCGGGTATTAAAACATAATGCAGTATACGAGTCGCGAAGCGCACCGTGACAGGCGACGCATGGAATATTCCATCCAGGACGATGGCCCCCTTGAGTCGTGAGGGACGGACGGAGCAAAGTGGTAACGTACGAAGGCCGAAGCACTACCACTGCTTTGACGGCATAGCTATACGTGCTCAAAAGCTGCGGCGGGAAGTCGGTCGGGGAGCGAGATACGTGTATTAGTGTGGCGACGAGGTGTAGGCGCATAGTATAGTAGCGGCAATGAGCAAGGAGTGTCTCATCAAGCTCGAACTCGCTGAGGCAGATGCATCATCACCACTGGTCCTCACCAGTGCACGCCTTAGTACAAGGCTTACCATTTTCAGAACAACAAAAGGCAGTGAAGCCGAAGGGTGCGATTTAAGTAACTCACCAAGGCTCAAAGCCAATATTCTTGATAGAATGATTATGTCGAGGATCGGCAGTGGTCCGAAGATGGTGATTCCGCGGACTGCAAAAGCCTGAATTCCAATACTCCGCGTCACCCAGACGCGAAGTCGCTGTCCCAATTTGTACCATGATGTGGGTCCACCATTACATTCTACCTTGTTCCTGATGTGCGATTTTCCTGTAAGAGCAGTGTTCGGTGCTGTAGAAAGATAGTAGGCTGAACGATGTTCACGAATTTGGCTCCGCAAGGCTTTGCAAGTGACTCGAGCACCGTGAACAAATCCACATGAATTATGTAATGCAACGTCGCGGTGTTTAACCGCCAACCTCCGACAAGTTGGCTTCAAGGTAGAGATCATCAACCTCTACGAAGGAGTAATGCAATGATTTCGAATTCCTCAACTTTTGATGCATGTGCAGCTCGTCATTAACAATACATGATAAGCGACATCGTATGCTGCGTGCCCGCTCAGTGGTGGTAATTGATTATCCTCCACGTTTTGCGATTGTCTGTATGTATCTTGTAAGTCACCAGTGCTATCCAGTGTTTTCCAAATGTATAATTGGGTGACCTGGGTGCGACACTCGAAGTAATCGAGCCACCCGCAGTTGGTTTTATGTAATTATCTCGTGCTCTGCGATGCTTTTGTACCGCGTTGCTGCACCGAACTAATACAGGATGCCTCCAGATATAGTCGGTGGTCCATAACGTGACTTGTAAGTCACCTAAAACATTATCTGTCCTGCTACATATCGGTGTGTAACCAAAGCCGACCAAGTTTATTGTCAATGATCGATTCTAAAGTGTCCAACAATTCTATTTCGCATAGACAATACAAATTCGTCAGGTGCAAATGGACCAGATTCAAATAATGTGAATGCGATGGCGTGATTGTTATAATACAGATATTGGATGGAGAATGATACGTACACAACCTAGAGAGCAAGATTTGCGAAACAATACTAACCTTCGGCTGATCTCTGCACCCACAACTGTCCGCTCTATTCCACCGTGATCACATACACGACTCTTCAAGGTGTCATGCTTTTCAGCGTCCTCAACTGAGGAATGACATCAATCACAGCAGCATTCTCTGTCATCCCATCTCGCCCTTGCACGGTCACAAGGACGCCCTGACGGTCTTGCTCCTTTCGTGGCACCTCATTCACATAATATCTCCTTGCATCACCTTGGGCTCCACGAACCAAGGACGAAAGTTTCCAGAATGACGGCGACAATATGGCAAAACGCGGAATTAATTGGTTTCCGGCCTTCACTTCCGACTTGCTGTTGCTTCTTCTAAGCTCCTTGCTTGGGGTTTCCCCGCTGGTGGGAGGCCCTGACCAACTATCGGGGGGTGTCCATGTCCAGGCTGACCTGAAGCCCGGGGAGGTGGGTGATGACGATGACTCGGATGATTCTTGTGAGACAGGGGCTCTGTGGCCACTTGGTAATCGCCCCGGAGAGGATTGGGGTGTATTATAGAAAGTGCGAGCCCGTATGCCCCCACTTGAAGATGTGGGTCGCTTAAGCACCTTCGGATTTGGATTTGGAGAAAGTATTTCGACCTTGGAACACTTCGCCGTAGGGGACGTTCCGTGTGCAGTGTGAGGACGCAAGTTGGCCATCTGTTCAAAGGGAACAGAGGAGCTACGCCTATGTCTTGGGGGTAGCTTGAGATGAATCGGTGGCTGCGCAGGAGGTATAATTGATTCGTTAATGGGGAATAAGGGGACTGGTGAGGGCGCCCTCTGGTTCGAACTTCTGCCACTGGTGCGCTGAATGGAAGATGTGATGTCAGCATTATTAGGTGGCTTTGACGGCCGAGGCAGCGGTGTCTTCGATGAGAACCTAATTGCCTCGTTGCGAGGTGTAGATGATGGGGAACGCGACGATATGGCAGCGGATTCCACCATCGAGAACACAGAACCAGACATTGACCAAATCAATTTAGCGGAGCGATGATGTTTAGGGGGTAACATTGAGGGACTTTGTGTCAAATCCCCCAAGGGAAGGTCTGGGGCGTGCTTGCTATCGTCGACGGACTGACGCATATTCTCATTGGTGATGGGGCCTCCCAAACTCAAAACTATAGAAGAGTGTGGTGATGAATGTTTTTCTACAGTTGAGCTGGCGAAATGCAAAAGCTAAGCCGGATTAATGTGACATCGCCATTCAGGGTTATCCTCACCTCAATACTTTGATAATGGATTTTCAATCGCTGCTGGAGTTGGGGGGAGGACAAGCAGATACTGCTGCTGTCGGCTGGTATATCCTGTCCTTGGCTCCGTGAGGAATTAGATGAGGGTTGCCCTGGCGATGAGCTGACAGGGTGTCACCGACAGTGCGATAGGGTCAGAGAGTTGTCAGCCAGAGGGTTCAATCTAGAAATTAAGGTTAGGATACAAACCTGACGATCCAACTGAAATGTAGTGGGCAGTGGACACAATTACTCCAAGGCGCCTCAAAACGAGGTAGGTCGATGCGAAGCTTGAACTATTTATCCCCACAATAAAGATCCCGGAATACCAATATTGCCCGAACGGCGGAATCCGCTTTCATTTCAGCCGTGACGGGAAACCTCGCAATCGGGGACTGATTGATGACTGCCCTATCCAGTAACTGGGGTGTACCATGGAGCGGCCAGGAGGTACTAATCTGGCATCAGGTATTGTACAGCAACGTAGACCATGTCTTGTTGTCGATGAGTACGTCTGGTTGGATTGGCTAAAAGGGAAGAGGAACGTCGAAACTAGCCTGAAATCACCGATTGCGGGACACGAAGCCCGGGGAGTTGCCAGCACACATGTACGTCCACCTACCAGTCCGAGGTCCATTAAGCTGCAGTCTACACCCCAGCGTGGCAATGGTCAAATACAAGGGCCTCCTTGACAAACACCCTAGTATCCTTCTGACATGTGTCAGCTTATTGTCATCTTCGATGTGCGACCTACCGTGGCACCGTGTTATTGGCTCCCGGGTTCGAATGCTGGTGATTTACTTGCGGTACAACAGGCATGCCTACATCTCAACATAACCTGTTACTAGGCCAGTGGGGGGCACGACAAGTGCATTGGTGCACCATGATTACTGTAGTGGCTTCCTTCTCTTTCGTCCTTGCAAGAATCATTTGTTTGACAACAGGCATGATTGACGATTTTTACAGCAATCGTGATGGCATTACACAGTGGGGCCGCATGTTGGTCGACCTGCGATGGTTGTCAGAATCGTGTGAATGCCTTCGACGTCGCTGCAAAGTGGTCGCGATGTTGTATACTATTACTAATGCCTGCATCTGGTAATCACTTTGTGCCTGATTTGAACTTCAGTTGGTTTTCCTTCAAAACTCAATGAACAATAGATCCAAAAGCCACTCTACTACTTAGGCCTTAGGTCCTGCCTTACAATCTGGTTCTGAGCACCACGACGTCCGCGGTATTTAGCCTTTCTGATTTAGATTGTTGATCAGTTAGGCCTTTGACACCGAATCTCAGGATTAATTCTTATAAGACCTGTCTCGCCGTCTCCGAGGGTATGACAAGTTCCGTGCTGTTATTCCATGCCCATGCAGACGTGAACCTTGAACACATATAATTACGCAAAATTTGCTCTTCGAACGCCTGCCTATTAATCGATCCTGGGGTGAGTGCCATTATCACCAAGGCGTGTGCACGACTTCTCGTGTCGTCGAGCACCACGAGCATCCCGCCATCTGTTGTCCGTGCAAGCGCTTAAGACAGGCCCACTTAAAGTTATGGCGCTTAGATCTGTGGCCTCTTTCCCAGACTGTTTGATCGACCAGATTGGCCTCACACGCGGCGATTTCCTAATCAAATAGGAGCACTGACATCGTGGATACAAATATCCATCCTGCGTTTGAGTGAAAGCGTTGAATGTTACAACGTTCAACTTCGAAAAATTTCATTATGCTACCCAAGGGACTTGTATGTTTTGAATCTGCAGTTTGGATCAGGCTCAAACCAAAACCTAATTGAAACCAACTTATCTGAACTGTGACAGGCTTGCAGCATTATGAGTTCTATTGACTCAATTTTTTATACCTGGTCAAATGATAGTATCCGTGGGCAGCCGTCGTTGACGAAGCCTTCAGTCCAACAGCAGTGTGGATATCATTTTAAGAACAAATATAAGAAGTATCATGGAACGTTGCGTAAACAATGACGAAAATGTCAATAAACTCGGAACCAACAGCATTGCATGGGGGTTGCGGGCAAAATTGTCCGTTATGTCCGTAGTAAGAGGAATTAATGTACGAAGTGCAATGGGGGTGGCAAGTCACCCTACCGCAAAGAGAGGTCCCAACGCACGTAAGTTCATAGGCGACGTAGGAGTGCCGAGCCTGACAAAAACATGACAAGAAGGGTTGCGACAATACCAGCAAAGGCAGGATGTGAAATGTATTGTGACATTGCCCCAGAGCAACCCCCACACGACCAGCCTTGAAGAGATTGAATGAACAGGCTGTCAAAGATGCAAAAGTAGTCACATACCGCTACTGATCGGTGTGTATGCCTGGGGCGTGTATAGCGCAAATTCCAATGCACTATTTGGAGTCAGATATCCTGGCGCACGGGGAGCGTTTGGGCCCTGGTCACCCCAAATTCTTAGGTTGTACTTTGCTTGTGCCAGCGGTAAGTTGGGATGCGATGTCTGGTAAGTGTAAGGGTCCCAAATGACACTGGTAGCGGTTCCAGGTATTATGCCGTCTGTGGGACCAACAGGGTATGTATTCCCGTTCTCGCACACGGCCGACACCGTAAGATGGGTTGGAGTTGCTAAAATGTAGCTGAAGTTCCAACCGAAGGTGATGAACTGACTTGGAGCAATCTTGTAATACGAAGTTGACTGCTGCGGTGGTTGAGTGATCGTAATAAGACCAGCTGGGGCACTTTGAGGTATCGTGGGCATAGCATTGGAGCTTGTTGTCCCTGTCTGTGAGCCCGTCTGCGAACCCGTCTGAGTGGATGCCTGCTGTCCACCACCTGCCTGCCCGCCACCTCCTTGATTTCCATTGTTTTGACGTTTTTCCAGCATCTCCAACAAGTCGTCCATGGGCAATAACGTGCGAAGGGAGACAAAGGAACGGTAGGGAAGAGAACGAGTTGCAAGAATGAGCGGTAAATTTGACCGAGAGGTGGTTTGATAGGACCCGAAAAGGGCAACGTTGCCACACTTTGTACTGATTTCCTATTGGGGACTAGTACAAGTAGGAATTAGTACACGAACTCGTCAAAATTTTCTCTCCTTTCTCTGCGTCCGCTGAAGCCTTTCAGACTGCCATCATACGAGGGAGACCGTGACACATTGGGTAGGAGTAGGCGAGTGTGCTACCAGCCACTGCCCAGGTGCATGTCCGTCCATGACAACGCCGTACGCATTTGGACGTAATTGAGGGCTACTATCACCGAGCAACGGACTTGTCTCTTGACCCTCAAGTGTCTGCGATGTTCAACGAAAGTCAACCCCCGTCACCCGACCAAGCACTAGTGTCTCTCCCACATCCAGAGCATGAGTGGCGGCCCATCCTCCACGCTTCGAACCAAGTCGTACTGTACAACCCCACTTCACATGCACTTACAATACACAAATCTTCCAGTGTACCAGAACGGACCACCTTCCCCTGCCCTTACTGCCGTCGGCCGCTCCCTCCAGATTTTGGCCTCGAAGATCAAGATGCTGAGGAGGATCGTGCACACAAAGGACCATACTCTCGAGCATCGAACTACTTTCAATTGTTGGCTATGTCGAATGAGACATCGCGCCCCTCCAGTCCGCCGTCCCTGGAAAGTGGTAGTGCACGGTCTGCGTTTCCAAGAGAAACGTTGGCAGAAGGGTACTTTAAGAAGTTCTTTCAAGAAGAATACCGATTGGGTATGGGTGCCAACGGCAGCGTGTATCTTTGTCAGGTCGGTAATGGCATTAAGTGTGTGCTCTGCCTTATTTAATGAATGATAGCACATGTTAGACGGTAACCCGCTAGGTATGGATCATATTTCTTGACGAATTGTTCGACCAATCTCATGAGCTGCATAGGGCATTTTGCGGTTAAGAAGATTGCGGTAGGAGAATCTCACTCATATCTCTTGAGCATCTTGCGTGAGGTTCGTGCAAGGATTCCTCTCCCAGTGAGACGCCACTTGAAGCGAACTGAAAGATCCGTTTGCTGGAGACGCTCCGCCATCGGAATATCATTACATATCATCACGCGTGGCTCGAATCCTGCCAATTCTCTTCATTCGGTCCAAAAGTTCCAACGCTACAGTTGAGTATGATGGCATGATTTCGCGGTCGATAACTTGATATCTTTCTCAGCGTGCTCATGCAATGGGCGGAAAGTGGGAGGTACGCAGGTCAAAGGCCTTGATATCTTGTGGTTACTAATGAAATGATTGTTAGCTTGGACGACCTCATCGATCTTCGTTTAGGACGATCGTCGAAGTTACCACATATGCAATCAGTGTCATCTTCGTTCCCCTCGGACACGCCATCTGCACGGATACGAGCATTCCGCGCCATGAAACGTGCACCGCCAGAGGAGCGCGAGCGTCTCCGCCGAGAAATGGAAAATAAGACGGCTTCCAAAATTCCCGGGAGACCATCATGGAAGGCCGTTCACCTTCTGAGTGCAGAAGAAGTCCAAAGTTTGTTTTCCGACGTGGTGGAAGGCCTAGCTTTTCTAGTTTGTGAAATGGTTGTCCCTTCTTACCTTTACCTTACGCTCCTGGACAGCATAACAAGTCGATCCTACACCTTGATCTGAAGCCGGGAAACGTTTTGTTGACCCACGACGAAGGCGAACTTATGTAAGTGCACTTGAACCTTTCAATTGGCTGATCCACACTCTGACACCCACTATGTTTAGTCCCCGTGCTATGCTTTCTGACTTCGGTACTTCTCGCGACATGCTTCAGTCTTCTGGGTCTCGTTCAGGGAACACTGGGACGTAAGTGACTATCAGTATGGTGGCGATACGTTATACCTACCTGTCGAAGGCTTGAATATGCCTCTCCTGAATCCTTGCCTTCTCCACAAACCGGCTTTCTAAAGCAAGTCGATTCAAAATCCGACATGTGGTCTCTCGGAATGATTCTTCACAAAATGATATTCTTCCAATTGCCTTACCGCCATGCATCGGATGAGGAAGAGGGAAGCGCAGCTGATGACGCTGACAAGCTGAATAAGCTAGAGAAAGAGATATTGAGCTACTCTGGGTAAACAAAGGTTCCCGTCTCCCAAATGTGGGTGCACTGACCTCTTTTTTTTAGCTTTAGAACAACGCCGTCCTTATCTGCGACTTTTGAGTCTCGACGTCTTCCACGAGCATTCATTATTCTGTTGGAGACCCTTCTCAGCGTCACGCCTTCTGGTAGACCATCATGTGAGCGGATTCTAGGGGCCATTCGAGAAGGCAGAGTACGGGAGTCCTGTATGTCGAGTATCCTGTAGCTTTACTGACCATTCTCTAGTTCAATCCCGTTTCCCCGGCTCCTGATTCTCCGAGAACTTCTCTGATCCCAGTCCGAAGAACCTTGGAGGAACCTGATACCGGTATCGTTTCCGATGGACCGCTAGCCATCGCACCCGCATCAGAGACAGGCGAACAAAGTGGCCAAGATAACGTTGACTCTGGAAATGTTAACCCTGATACAAATGGCAAATCCCCACTCAAGCGTTTGTCGCTACCAATTTCATCAGATACCATTAGGCAGACATTCTCCAAACGCGTTGTGACAGAGCTAACTCAGGCAACTGGGCTGCGCACGACAAAGGATGCTTGGATAAGAGCCATCAAAGCATGCATCCTTGCGGTCAAGGTACGGTTTGTCGAGGCGCTAGGTTACATTGAACTAACAGCTGTTAAGGCGATTTCCATCGTTTCCTTCTGGGATGCGATCCGCGCGCGACCTAGTCTATTGACAGTGTTGGTGGTGGCAGCTCTGGCAGATCCATTTTCAGAGCGACTTCAAGTATCGCTTGTTCTTGGAGTTGTCCATGTTGGTTTGGTATGGTTAGGAAGACAAGTCTGTTTGATGAATACCGGGAACCCCACATACTATTAGTGCATTAGGCTTGACCACATTGTTTTACCTTCAGGATAAGTAATCTACATGGTTTTTACCATAAGCCGTGTGGATCTTTAGTTCCCGCGATCTGGCAGCTTCAAGCTGTGGAGGGAATGATTCTCCTTCCATCGAATCTTTGGTCTGCCTACGGAAACTGCGCTTTCCTACTTCCCATGTTCTTCATTTTGCATTTCGATCGAACCCGTCTGGCCACGATTATACCCGTGTAACACGAAGACAACGAGTGCCTCTAACGTTGAGAAGCTCACCGCGGATGGCCACGCGCGTTAGGCCTGAAACAATGAGCGACGGTGCGTCTGGATCAGAGAGGATGATTTAAATTCCATTCATCCCTCCCAGGCAGAAAACTCGCCCTGAGGAAAACACTGCTGCAAGGGACGGAACGAAGCATATAACTGAGCACGCACACGTATTGAGTAGAGGGTGCACTTGCGAATGACAGAACAAGTGCAAAAGCGAGCACAGAGAACAGTATTGTGTGTGTATGTAAGCAGTTGCAGGACTCACCAAGTGGACCAAAAAAGGAACCAACTTGGAACTCGACTACTCAAACACATGAATTCAAAGAAAGAGTTGCTTCTTTCCGCCCTCGGGATTCCCTTGGATCTCGATGATGAAGTATGGTCAACCATATGGGATGTCTTCCGTAGTGACACCATTCAAGGAATGCACCCGGTCTGTTTCTGACCTAGTTTCCCTCGCTGCGACAGGAAACAGCGCGGTAACGCTTAGAGAACTATCTGACGCTATTGAAACATACCAGGGCACAGAGTATCTGGTTAGTGTGCTCCAGTAGTCACCTCGCTACCCTAAGATCTTTCCAGGAAGCTTTGGCCGTTCTCCCTCCACTGCTTGCTTGCCCTGACGACCACGCTAAGTGGTTGGTCCGCGCTTGTGGCCTACACAGCAATGCAAAGGAAGTCATGATTGTGGTACAAGAGGCCATGGAAGAACTACAATGGTACTACCATGCTGGCGACGAAGAAATACAGTCAAAGCCAATAACCGCACCAGTACAAAGGTTTACTAATCTGATCGTGCTATGCACAAAAGGTCAGCGGCCTTTTCAATCACTCCGGAGGTTGATGGTGACCCTGTTAACCAGCGATCCCACGTTTGAGGCTGGGGAAGAAGACTGCGCTTCAACTAGCGAGCCCTATTATAACCGACATTACTTCTCTCGTGCCATCAATTGCACAGGGTGTCACTCAGTATGAAGGCCGTGTATTATTAGGTGAAATCGCCAGTTTGGTCAAGGATCTTTGTCTCTGGGCAACCGCGTCTGCCTCTGCAGATGACCTTGTGACAATGAAGGTTACTCCGATCCCGCTGTGCAACTCACATGGTCGCGACTTATCCTTCTTCAGAGTACCCTTCGTGGTCTCCTCGGTACCACGGTCGTGGCATGTGCATCCTCGGTACAGGCGTCGCTATCTGCCAGAGAGTTTGAACGCGTGTTTCCGAAGCTGACCGTGAAATCTGCCATCGAAGAAGGATGGGTAAATGGAGAGAATGTCATGGCAGATGTCCAGGTATGTGCGGGTAATTCCTGCGTTGCACGCTGTAACCTACCGCATTTTGTCAGGACGCTCTCAGAGTTCTAGAAGATTCTCGATGTCCGGAAATTCTTGAACCGAGATCAACCAGTGATCTGGTATATCTCGCGCATGCTAAACCTGTTATCCCGTTGTCTAATGCCACACTATCTCGCCTGTTCCCATTGCTCCTGAATTCATTACGGAGAAATATAGCGGTGGATGAATCCCTCTTTCTGCTCCTTAGATTTTTGACGCAAGACGACCCTGCGTTTGCAGATACTAGCATTCCGCCGCATATTGCGGATTCCCTCTGTACAGTGCTTTCAGCGTTGGCGAGCACCCACCTGGATGCTTTCATTCGACACTTGAATCTTCGCTTGCTTTCCTTGGTACTCACCAAGGTTCACTCGGCTCTCAGAGTGGAAATCCTACTTAGGTTAACTGGAGACGAGGAGTTTCCTCAAATCCGCGGGCCCGCAGTGGGCCTTCTGAAAGAAGCCGTACTAGAAGCGCTTGGATCCCACTCCACTGAACCAAGCTTTTTCGCATCGCCGATGTTATTGCGGACTTTTGGACCTATATTGTTTAAGACAAACCCGCCGGATTTTCTCACCGTTGGTCATACAACGGAGGAACTGGAATGTTCCCTAGAGTTGCTACGAATCGCAGACTGCCTGTCGTTTTATTACATACTTGTATTAAGAGATCGCGAAAACAAGGTACGTTACACGCCCATCAGGATTACGGCCACTAATTCCTGTCGAAGACAAAGGTTCAGGACGCCGACAGTATATTAAGTGTTGAGAGATCCTTGCTTCACCCCTTGAGACAGTTCCTCCATCAGCGTGCCCACATGAAAGGTGCGAAGATCTCGCCTTTCCATGAGAAAATCTACTGGACTTTAAGTAGGTGAACTTTTGATGGCATTGTTGTCCCTGCAAGTAAGCCTTGAGCGGATAGATGATGCATTGGCCACCGTCAAAAACATCCATTAAGCAATGAAGATGCCGTACCTGATGACCTGATATATCATATGCAATTCGCTACCCACGAACCAACCACGACTGTATGCGTTTGATGCCATCGCAGGCCATCGCCTAGTTTGGCCAGTCCTCCACGGCATATCAACAAAGTCTTCTCGTAAGCTTTACTGGATGGAACTAAGTTGGCCCCTGAAGCTTGACGGCCTGAACATTTCCGCCGAAGTTCATTGTGCCTTGTGATAGTTTGATCCAATAGGACGGCTTCCGGTGGTTTGGTTGATTGCAAATGCCCTTGTTTGAGCTAACATCTTCAAGCAACATATTTGCCTCCGCAGCCCCTGGCCAACCGGTGCTTAGGGCGCCGTTTTCTTCTCATCGTTGGAGTAATATTGCGGCGCAAATGTTGTTCCATGTGCATCCGATCAGTTGGAGTGTGGGTCAAAGTGTGTTGACACGTCTGATGCATCAAGATATCGTACATACATTCGTGCACTGATCATATGGTCGTGAGTATGATAAAACTAGGTAGCCAAAAGAGCAAGATCAAGCAGGACGATATCCTAGATGGGGTCTCGACGGTCACTTGACAACCACCGAGCAGTCATTAATCAGGGACGGGGCGCCGGTGCAAAGTGTCGCGGATAATCGTGGACCACGAACCGCACACTGACGCCCTCTTCATCGTCACCTCGGATCTTCTAATCGAGTTTTTGGTAATTGAGTTCCAATCGACGAAGGGGGTAATAAAGGATAGCGGCCAAGGGGAAGGCGACTTCGAAACCAATGTCACCGGTCTTTACTCCAATCGGACCCTGGAACCACACTTGGTTCATAGAAGGAACGATGAGACCGAATGAGAGGACACCAGCCCCAAGAGCAGCTGCACCCCATGGCAAACGGCTCGGAACATTCCATGCACTGCGATCATAGGAACTGAAGTCCCCCTTCCGGAAACAGTAGTGCTCGACGATAAGGATCGCAGCATATGCGCTAGCCCAGTACCCTATCAGACTGAGGAAGTCGGTGAGCGTTTCGTAGAATCGATGGGCACCGGCGATCGATAGTGGTAGTGAGCTGTCGTTATCGACAAGCTCAGCGGCTAGTCACATCAAGGGACCAAATGAATGCACTCACATCGCTGTGCCTAAGATAGAGAAAACATATCGGGGAACCTTACTAAAGGAAGGAACCAGAACCTGGAAGTTGAAGCACATGGAGTAAAGTGTGCATGCGATATTCGCGGTCACGCTAAGACTTAACATGACCGTGAGGAATTTCCCAAAACCGCCGACTGGGCTGAGCATGGCTTCTAAAAGACCACCGATGTTGCCTGCTGTACCGTACCCTTCATTCCAACTAGGGACGCTCGGCGCAGCCATAACTGCAGCAGCACCAAGGCACTCGAGCACGATCTAAGATACCAAATTTAACTTAAAGACCACGTGTACGGGGAAAGGCACGCACGATAGGGACAACATACGAAAGATACGAGTACCAGAAGATCCTGTGACTAGGTGACGGGAAAAAGGGTAAGCATAACATGGACCGTTCCAAGTATAGAAACGCGCCTAGAGACAGTGGGTTTATAGTACATCGTGAAGTCAGATGCCATCGCAGAATACGTGATGACAAAACCCGCGATGACACAAGCGAAGTTGAGGACCTGTTGGACCGTGGCGGGATTGGATGCAGGGGCATTGTACAGATGTTTTCCGCCAACACCAAGAGCGACGACGAAAGCGAGGAGTACGGGTGGCCAAGCAAATCGCTCGTACCAATTCAATACTTTGTAACCCATGAAAGAGATCTGCATAATTATAGTTAGCCGCAGCAGTCACGAGGACGGAAGTGTACGTACAACAAGCGCGATGATGCCAATGATGACTATTCCGACCCTTCAGGTATCATGCGGTTAGGTACTGGTAAGAATAGTAAGGTAAAACGCTTACGTCCAGCTCATGGTGTTGTTTGTGACACTAGATAGGGCTTGTCCCCCGAGAATACCATTGAGAATGTTGAAACCGCATAAAGCGATTAAATTGAAAATAGCTGGTATCATGAGACCGTAGTATCTAGGGACGCGCGGTGAGCCATGGGAGAGGTATGATCCAAACGATTTGGACTCACCCAAAACTATAACGCGATATAACCATTTGTCGCATTCCAAGTCGAGGGCCCCATGTGTTACTGAAACGCGTTTGAGATCGCGAGCGCCAAAAGTAGTCGGAAAGCACAGACGTACAAATACGCGGGAAGAGCACAAGCGACGAGATTGAAGAATAAGATTACGAGGCAAGAATCACGAAGGCCTAGTTCAAACACGATAGGACCGAGTGCTCCGGTCGAGAGGCTGAATGCAGTCACATCGCGAACGCCAACAGAGTTCGGATGTGTACGCACGAAAGAATGTTGAAGTTCATGGAGAACCAGACGAAGAATATTTTGTAAAACTGGGTGTCGTTTCGCTGTTCATCCGCTACGGGGACAATACCTGGGGGTGAGGGTGAGATGGAGGCCAATGTGCCGAGGCAAGAAAGACCGACCTCGCTCCTCGACGCCCCAAGTCAGCAGGGCTTTGAACTGCGGGTGAGAGAAGAATCCAATGGTCTCCTCGTCACGGAGAGATACAACGGATTCGGTCCGTGAGGCGGCATCCTTCTCGACATCGATGGAGTGTTTCTCGTCGCGGGCGTGGTCAGCCATGATCGACCGTCGGATAATAGAGAGGTAAGGATAGCAGCAGGATGAGGGATCTATATAGCCTGGCGGAGGCACCGGATGACCCCTGCTTCAGCTTTTCTCCCATCGGGACAAGGTAAATGATGGAGCAAATTACCAAAATATTCGCTTATCGCTAACCCGTTTTTGGCAACCCAGATCTGGTTCCTAATTTGGTAGGCAGATGGTCACGTGTACTTTTCGCACTCCGCTCAGTAACTCAGTGCAGCTGCAACACCGAGTGGACACCGAGCTCGACGTGCGCCACGATGGCCACGGCAGTCGTGCAGCGTCCCTACCGCGGCTCACGGGTATCGTCTTTCTACCCTGTCAAATCTATACCGCCTCTCTCGTCTTTGGACAGTGCTTTCCAACTCCAAGAATATATCTCGCTTCTTATTCGTCTTGATGTCCACGATGTCGATGCAATAGTCTCTTTACCCGGAAAGGCCAGTCTCAAGGACCCAGATGAAAATGTCTCAGATATGTCTCAAAATGATACAAAACCAACTGAAGACGCCGAACGTAAAAACGAAACGTCGACAGTCGACCGTGCGTGTTGGATCCATGAACAGTTGCGGTGTGTTCGTTCTTCTGCACTTCGTTTGGCCGTTGAACCCGCCCTTCAGTCGTCTCGCACAGGATCTTTCCCACCCCCTTATTACCTCGCTACAACAGGAATGTACTCGGAAATCCTGTCCGCAAATGAAGGCGGGTGAATGGCTTTATTTATGCGTTGCTCACGGGAACGATGGTGCCCTTGAGGTTTATCATTCATCCATCTTGGCAGGTCGGAAGTCCTGACAACCCTTCTTTAGCAATGCTGTGCCATTGATTACATCCTTCATACGTTGGATAGTGCAACCGCTCTATTAAATTCCCCAAGAGCTTTTCCATCCCGGTAGGTGTCCTGGCCACCTTGTCTCCGACGATTAAACCCAATTTCCATCATGTTTCCCCATCAGGATCTCTATCCCACTAACCTCATATCGTCACTTTTCTTCGCTTGCTCGGCGGCTTGGCCGGATCTTTGCACACGCTTACTTCCATCATCGAGAAGCTTTCCAGCAAGCAGAAGTGGAATCCTCGCTTTACGCCCGCTTCTTGAAACTAACTAGTCTCTACGACCTCGTTCCAGCTGAATTTTTGGTGATACCGGAAAGTGCCATCCAGCCAGACGGCAGAAGCCAGGAAGAGGGTGTCGAACCTCCCCGATTGCTTGCTGCAGGCATTCATCCTGAAAAGGACATTCCCAGCGATACAACTTTGGCGGAGCAGCCACACTCTGCTGGCTCAATCGATGGGTGTGCCCAAAATATCTCCCACATGGAAGGCATAAGTTCCATAGGAACCGAGAGTCCACGGAGGATGGGAAGGAGTCGCACAGACACGATGGTGTTTAATGACGTTCACATCGTAGCCGAGGAGTTGGCAAAAGGCGAACCTGGAAACGAAGTCGAAAACAGCGTTGTGGATGCTCCTATGGTTCAGCCAGAATCATCCATGCAACGCCTATGGATCAGCGAGCCCACGGAGTTAGAGACTGGGGAAATTGACGATCCTCACGTGGCGGAGGAGCCGTTACCAACGGTTCCAGGGTCACCCCCAGTCGACGAAGTCCCACTCATATCCCTAGGGGAGTCACCTAGCCATTCTGATCATGACCTACCCGCAGCCGTTCCATCTCCACTTTCGGACCCTACACTTCCCGTACCTGACGCGAAGGAAGAAGACCCTTCAAGTGCGGCCGCTACGGTTGCAATAGCAACTTCTGAGGAAATCCAGGAAGCGGAGTCTCCGTTGACTACACAAGCAGATCAAGAAAATGAACTTCCTACGGAGATCGATCCGTCAGAGACTCCAGGAATCAATTCTCCGCAACAGGACCAAGAGCCGGACTTGCCTCAGATACAATTGCCCGAGGAACCGCCGCTTGCCAGTGAACCAGTTTCTGAGCCAATTGCATTAGAGGCTGAGGAAGTGAATGAATCCGAGGAAGTGAACGAATCCCGTTCTGCGCCCACAGTGCCTGAAGCTCAGGAGTTCTCACTCGACTTTAGTGAACCTCCACCTTCAGAGCCGGTCCCTCCAGAAAGCGACATCACTGATGAAGCTCAAGTCCACGATTTAGATGATAAGACATGACAGGGAAAGTGCGTGGGGCTGTAGGTATTTGTGGACGGAACACGTTGCATTAATCTTTGCTTACTATATCCAAGTGTTTTGCCTTCCATGAATTATGCGCGGTGCTCCGTCGTTCACCTACCCAATCCTGGCTCTTATCTATCATCTCTGCCCCGCTTCATACATGTCCTGTGATTCCCTTGATATCAGAGCGTGCGCATGCTGCGATCTTCATTTTCAATTGCATTTGATTCCGCAACAGAGATATCTATGTAGGCTCCAGCTCTTTAAAAAGGTTATCCACTTAATGTGGGATTTCTTTGACGACGATCTATTGCTTTTGCACTCGAATTCGCACTGGAATGGATTTGCTACTTGCGTCCGCTACACTGACTAGGTACTGGTGTGATACCACAAGACTATCTAATTCAAAAGGAAGTAATTGATCAAAGACTAGGTCCAGCTACCCCGTGTAGGAATCTCGATTTCATTAAGTCCCATATAACCGTTTATGGCGACAGGAGTCTTCCAGGGGAACTGATCCCCCTAGAACCCAACCTCCACATCGATGAACGTCAAGGTTCATACGCCACTGTCACCCAAACAGCTCCACTAAGTACTCGAAATCAAGTAAAACGGTTTATGAACACCAAATTATTAAAAAGAAACCAGAGATGCATGTTGACACATGACAGAGAGCAACCTGGGGTCCGTTTAGTACAAAGGCAGTCCCTCATATGATAATCCAGCGTCCTCCATCAAGCTTTGGATAAGCTTCATCGCTTCCAGCACTCGTTCTTCGTCCAGGCGTTTACCGACCACCTGCACGCCAATTGGTAATCCCTCCATCGCCGACGCATCATACATCCGATAATTATTCCTCTCGATTGCGTTTCGCGGACGGAAAGACGAAGAGAGCATGTCGCTGTCCTTACTGACCCTAGTGATTGGCATGACGCCCGAGCTGTAATCAAGCTTGATGTCGACTGGGTTCAGAGTTCCATTTGCAACGAGAGATAAGCTCGTCCCTTACCAAGTTAAATATGAACGTGTATCCGCATGCCTTCCATCCATGTCGCATCCCCCTGTGAGGAACGGCGGGCAGAGCGTTTGGAACCGTGAGGATAAAATCAACGCCATCGTCGCCCAATGAGCCCTCTACTTGTGTTCCGCGCCATACCTTGAACCATCGGGCACGGTAATCCTCCCGTTGTGCGATCAGTGCATAATACTCTGCCACGGTTTTCTCGCAAAAATTTTCCACGAGACCCGCATAGATCGAATCCCGACGGAAATATCGGAGGTACCACACGTAGATCTTCATGATAAAGCGTGGGAGCCTCAGAGCCCGCAGAGCGGGGATCATTCCTGCGTCATTGCCTTCAAAGGAACGGAATGGCTTTGAGACCGTTCTACCCCCGTCAGCCATCAGCAGCTGGGAGGCGATTTGTAGGCCTTCGTATGGGCTAGGTGAGACCCTGGACTTCCGGTCAATATCCCCGCATGATTTTGACCGAGGTAGAATGCCTACAGCGTGACGACTTCGTGGCCATTCTGTTTCAGTACTTCGACGACCATTTTCAGTGCTCTTGAGCATGCCGGGGAGGGTGCAACGACACCTGGTAGCCATGGACACGATTGCACCAAGTTGTTACGATGGATGGCCAGGAGCACTCACCATCATCCCACAGTACACCCCATCTAATTGGTCGGTCGAGGGGTAAACGGACTTCTCGCCATGGGATATGCAGCACCTTCCCACGTTATATTAACCACATTAATACCAGATATAACTGCCAGGGCTTACTGAATGGTCGTACTCCCAAGGCTTCATCTGGAATACGGCTCGCCAAAATGTTTCGAGATCCTCAAGCGTCTTAGCCATGGGACTGCAGGTACCAGGGACTCCCTCCTGACCAGGGACAGTCGTAGCATTCCCAGTCTTCAAAAATCTATGCATGCTCGATTTAATGGCGAAGACACCCGAGTAATGCGAGGGAATTCTGACGCTTCCCGCCACGTCAGTGCCGACGCCTATTCTCGAGCCACCGAATGCAAGAAGTGCACTTTCACCACCCGAGGATCCACCAGCGCTGTAGCCTTTCTTGTGAGGATTTTCCGTGGTGCCGAATACGTCGTTAGCGGCTTCGAAAGACAACATCGTTATCGGCACATTCGTCTTAACGTAGGGAATCGCGCCTGCATCACGCAAAAGTCTCACAAGGGCGGCATCGTAAGGCATGGGGCTCTTAGTGAACGCAGAGTACCCCATCGAAGAATCGAAGCCTTTAACACCGATCATGTCCTTGAGCGAGACAGGGACGCCGGCGAGGGGGCCAGACCGATTCGCCGTGCGAGCCCATATCTCTGCATCAGCTATCATCACCTCTGTGAGGCAGTTAGTCTGTGCAGACGCTTGTAGCGCCCGCTTGGCATAAGCTGTAAGGATGTCCGCTGGGGAAAGGGAGGATGTCTGCACGGAGTGAACGATAGACGAGACAGGTTGAGAGAGGATTTGCTTGTCTTGTTGTGATAACGGTTCATGGTATGTCTTCGGCAGGGACGCTATTCGGTCCCTTCGTTCAAGTTGCTTATCAAAACTGTCGGGCAGCCATTTGATTCAGTGCGGTACAGTGTTGTAAATAACACTTACCACGCCTGCCTGTGAGCAAAATATGAGAAGAGCATGTTGAAGTGTAAAGAATACTTTCGAAGAGCGTTGTGGAGCGCAGAGATGGCGAAATCGGATCCAAAGAGCTATCCAGTATCGGAGCTAATATATGCTGCTCTTGTTATACAAACTGACCAGCGTCTTCTGCTGTAATTCTGTGTACAATAAAATTCTGTGGCCAATGTGTTAGACTCCACGTCCAAAAGGGGTCAGGGGCAAGTTTAATACCGCTGGGAAACACCTTCCCATTGCAGACGAGCAATGATCTGTTGCAAAAACTACTACTCAGGAGTTCACCTGCTTCATTAACAGCAGGGAAGGATGGGCCCAAAGTCAAAGAAAAGAGCTGCCCCAGCTCCGGTGGTAACGTAGTTTGTCTCTGAACTAGATCAGTTCAGTCCTTACGTTTTCTATAGCATCCATCGAAAAAGCAAAAGGTGCAATCAGGCAAGCACTCCAAGCCTGGCCAGCGCAAGGCGAAACCTCAAGATAAAAGCAAGGGAAAGGAGAGAGCTTGCGAAAGAAAAACAATTGCTATACCAAACGTTGCCGATACAGAAGACAGCGACCTTTCTGAGGGAAATGTCGAGGAGTTCGGCGATGCTGTCGGTTTTCTAAGCACTTTGGATCCAAAAGCTATTTCAATGTAAGAAATTAGATCATCCATTTGTTCACAAGGCTTGATATCTTACTCAGGAGCAAAAAAGAAACCCAACGATTGCGCCAACTACACAAACCCGTTCGTAAACTGAGGGACGACGATTTACCGTCAGTCGATTCACACGACGAGGCAGAGGATTCATGGAGCTCGGGTATCGATGAATCTGCTCAATCACCAGACATGACCGCTTCCGAAGAAGAATCATCTGATGAGGAATATGCAGGCTTTGATTCAGACTCGGATGCTGAGATGCCCTACGAACGGGTCCCAAGAAAGCGTGATGCTTCTGTTGAATCGGATTCTCACCGGCACATACCAGGCCTGCCCATCAAACTCGCAGATGGACGCATACAGGCCACTGGCAAGGTGACCACAACTGCTGTGCTGTCTGACGACGAAGACGAAGATAGTGAAGACACTCCGTCTCATGGAGCTTTCTCAGAAGAAGCGAAGCAAACAAAAGACGTATCTACTGGTGCCCTCTTTGGTCGGCCCGCTGTAGTGGATGTGATAGGCAATAAATCACGAATGGCTAGGATACAAGGTGCTAAGGAGCAAATCGCAAGCAGTTGTCAAGAGATTATAGCAGACCCAGAAAATAGCGTGTGTTGGCCGGATTATTTCCTAATCTACTTGTCTAATTTTCTTCTTAGTTGGG
This sequence comes from Scleroderma bovista, assembly GCA_037178675.1. Taxonomy (NCBI): domain Eukaryota; kingdom Fungi; phylum Basidiomycota; class Agaricomycetes; order Boletales; family Sclerodermataceae; genus Scleroderma; species Scleroderma bovista. Next base: position 18,248 of record JAYMGJ010000215.1, on the reverse strand, counting down.
GCTTCTTCGTCGCTTGCATGCCTTTTCACTGGAAAAAGTTACATCATCATCACATCCCGAACCTGTTGTAAACGATGTTGTCATTCGGAAATTGGCATTCCTGTCCCAATTATCCGTATTCAAGGATATTATACCTGGATATCGCATACGTCAGCTGACGGAGAAGGAGAAGGCGGAGAAAGTCAGCCAGATGGTTGCTCGTACACGCGAATGGGAACAAGGTCTTGTTCTCGTGTATCAGTCCTACCTCCGTTCTCTTGAAGGCGCTCTGAAAGGTAAGTACAAAATTCACCCCGCAATATTGTCCTAACTCCCACTAAGCTAAGGACGACTTGTCCGACATTGCTCTGAAATGCATGTGTACCCTTGCTACAGACGTTACACACTTTAATTTTCGAGTAAACCTCATGAAGTGCATTGTGGCTCGCTTGAGCAAGAAGACTTTGGATGAGGTAGTCTTTTTTTTGCAATTGCCCTAAACCCCCGATATTAACGCTGTCGCCAGTCGTTCGATCTTTGTCTCAATACCCTAATCGGGATTTTCCGTAATGACTTGACTGGAGTTCCATCAATGGAAATCGTCCAATTATTGAATCGAATGATCAAGGAGCGCCACTTTAATGTCCACCCGGAAGTCCTTACGTGTCTATTGCACTTGCGACTCAAGAGTGAATTGCATTTGCGAGCGTCGGATACGAAGTCCGACAAGGAGCAGGCCGAAAAAACTAAGACGTACTCCAAGAACCGAGCCGCAGCCCGTCGTGCTAAAGGTAAACCCACCGGTCAACCGCACTTGAGCAAGAATGCGAAGAAGGTCCTCAAGGAAAAGAAAGAAATTGAAAAGGAGCTACGTGAGGCAGAAGCAGAAGTAGACCAGGAAGAGAGGGCAAAAACAGTACGTGACTCAAAGTGTTGAACTCATTTGGGTACCAACTACTGGGGACAGCATACGGAAACTCTAAAACTTCTATTTGCGTTGTATTTCCGGATCCTTAAAAACCCTCGTCGAACACCTCTACTACCCGCTGCGCTAAAGGGTATCTCGAAATTCGCACATCTCGTTAATGTTGACTTCTTCAAGGACCTGATGCAGGTTCTAAGAGGCCTCATTACTCGAGAATCCACCGACGAAGACGATTCCGATGCCCCAGATGAGCGAAGTTCAGAGTATGCCACGGGTATCCAACATCGCTTGCTTTGTATTGTGACCGCATTCGAGCTCCTCTCCGGTCAAGGTTCGTGTTATTATAGTTCCTTGGTAATCGACCCCTGACCTTGTTATGCGCCTGCAGGCGAGGCTCTGAACATTGATCTCAGTGACTTCGTCAATAGCTTATACGCCATCATACTTCCTATCAGCTTGCTGCCGCAGATCGATAATCCTCCCCCCACCAGGTTCATCTCGAACTTCCGATCAGCCAAGCCTCAAACTGTCGCAGACATGCTTTTCAGAGCTCTGACGATTATTTTTTCTCCGCGATCTGCAGGTGGCATGTCCATAACTTGGCGGTCTGCCGCGTTTGCGAAGCGCTTGTTAATCGCGTCGCTCAACTGGCCACCGAGCGTCACACTACGCGCCCTTGAATTTGTCGAGGCATTGCTTTCGAAAGATCCAAAACTTGAAGCACTCTTATCCACGGAAGACCGGAGTGCGGACGGTATCTATCTGCCAGAGATAGACGATCCACAACTTAGTCGTCCGTTTGACACGTCGTTCTTCGAACTCTTGTTGTTGCAACAACACCACTATGACACTCGAATACGAGAAGCGGCGCAGAAGCTCTCGAGGTACACTAGCACCTAATATATTCATATCACCCTGGAGAATAGAAGGTCTGTACCATTTTTTGTAGCCGCTTATTTAGATAGCTTCTCTCCATGACCAAGGTCAGTCAACAGTCAGAACAAATTTATTAGCACCGCAGCAAGGCCCTTATGCAGTGACTTCCAATTTCAAATCTGGCCATTGGTGCAGTCTGCCGTCATCTCCCCATCCGTCATCCCTTTGCAAATTTAACAGGTGTTGATAAGGTGTGTGAGAATTCCCGTGGTGCATTAAGCAGGTAAGTCTATATAGATCACGGCTTCAGCGTCGCAACTTATGCATCACGTCACCGTTCGAATTTATCCTGAAAGGGGAGTGTTTCATGGCCTTTTGAGTGAATGCTACTGTCAAAGTAAACTCTATTACCCTCACAGTCATGACTTGGATACCTCAGATCTAAGGAAGACTGTGTGTCCTGACTACAATGAACTTTTGAAGGGCTACATGACTCTAGGGACTGCCAAAGGTACCGTACCACATCGCTGTAGTTCAACATCCTGGGCATCCGAAAAACACGTAGCCCTGTCCCTGAGGCTACAACAAAATGAACCCGTCAACAAGACCACAAGCATATGCATTCTTGATGAGGCAACACCCAGCCTGCAGAAAATGCCAAGAGTCCCAAGTTCAACTCATTCCATGAGTAGCCTTAGGGACTCGGGGCACATCTTCCAAGGCATTCCGAATCCCCGATGTCCACACCCCAAGCTCTTTTTCCAGCTGCACTATTGTACTCCGCACACTCTGACCAACCTCACCGCCCTCAGTGTCGCGGCCGAACCCGATCATCAGTTCCTTCCTTGCACGCAGGAGTGTCTCGTAGGCAGCTTTCAACCTCGCAGGTCCGGTTGGTGGGAATGACGACCCATTTTTCGGGGGCGGTATTGGTGGAGATGGTTCATCCACAGCCAGGAGTTTCCCGAGTTCGGCGAGTGCCACCGCTCGAACTGGATGTCCCTCGGTAAGGATGGCAGTTAATCCAGCTGAATACTTCCCAGCTGTCCGAATGATTTCGTCTAGTGTTTCTTGTGTTTCTTGTGACAAGAATGACGATAACAGTAACGTTTGATGAAGCTTCAGAAGCGCTAGAAGAGGATGTGTGGATGGCGTCATTCCCGCCGATATGAGGACTGGGATGATATTAGAAGTCAGCTGCTTTGCTTTGTGATGATCTGTACGCCGTCGTTAGATAAACAAAACTGATAAATGTACCGTGTTGTACGTACCTATAGACTGCAGATTCATTGCCTTGTCGAATGCTTCTTGCCCTATACGAGCTGCGTCTATTAACGCGTCAGGACCAGTTAATGCCGCTCCACAAATCGTGCAGCGAGATATTCGCTTCTCTGTCACTCGATTAATTGAGCTATTCCGTCATTTCGTCGGCGATCACTCACCTTCCGTTGGTATTGAACACGTGCCACCACAGGACCTGGGGCACCACACCACTTCACGCACGTCTATCGTGGATTCCATACAGGCTTTACACTGGCACTGGAAACTGTAAGTCTCCCTAAGTGCATTCTGACGCAAGTCCCTCGGAAGTGTAGTGTCTATGTAAGACATTAAAACCTGATTTCGAGTGAGAAATCAGGAGCGAAAATCGTTGGTTCACTCATACCTCTTCACCTGGCATAATATCCTTTAGTGCTATTACTTTCATAGCTGGCTCTTTCTCTGTCTTGTTTCGGCCGCGAGGAAACACGACAACCACGTTTGGAGCGCAAGAGTGGTTAATAAGCGCAACCAGCGGCGAAACAGAGACACCGATAGGGGTTAATGACGGTGAAGTCAGAGCGACTGTATTGGTAATGAACTGGAACATCGTTATAGAAACAATAGAAAACCTAGATGCGTTCTCAACTTGCCCGTGAAATTAAGTCCACGAGGTCGGCGGTAGACATGATTCCATATTCTTCTAGTTCTGCCGGTGAAGATAGTCCAAGGTAACGTACAACGGCCTGCGCAAGGTGAGTATGTGCATCAACTGCCGACGGTTGAATAATTTTTCTATCTAAGATGTGTTACCACTGGCCCAAATCCTGGAAATAACAATCAAACATACTGGATTGCATGGCCTGGATCTCCTTGGCCTGACACGTGCGTCAGCCATGATCATCCGAGAAGATCCCGTCGATGAAAACGCATACCCAAATACTGTTAGCGCCCTTCCGCTTTATCTGCCACAAGATCCTACCCAAACACCGCACGGCGTCACTTGGTATAGATACCGTATCAGAAGGCGCTGAGGCAGCCCAATTCTGAATCGAAGAACACTCAAACTTGTGCATTGACCAATCGTCGTTCTGACACGCCTTTTCATATCATCAGGACAGGCGTTATTTAGTTTCCAAACCTGACCCGAACCTGGGCCAGTGTGGTGAAAAGAGATATTGCTGGCACTTACAGGATTACAGTACCACACCTGACGACATTTCGTACACCGCTTTAGTCCAGAATCCGGTGACCCAGCACAAGCGGAACAATGCGAGGTAAGGTATGAAGTGGAGAGAGAGAACACGTGTGGCCGTAATGATAGGATTGTGGTGCCTGTGTAGCCATCAGTTATCAAAGAGAATACAGGAACATTACACTCACCGGGCCGTATGACTGAAGAGTCTTTGCTCCACAAACCACGCCCAGACTGCCCAGACTGCTTAATTTCGAGCAAGGAAGGAAGGTTCTTGTACATGCCACTTTCGTAGGTGACAGGTGTGTTTGCGCCTTTATGTGAAGGTGTCCCTGTTGTTCGATCAGATGTAGTCGCTGGAACGCCCATTCGTGTGATTTCTTGGGGAGGCGTTACAAGACCAACGGGTTCGGTCCGTGGCACTCTTGCGAACGTGTTATCTGATGATACAGGTACATTGTCATCCGAAAACACTGCTGACAATGATGTTTGTGGGTAGGTGCATGTGGTAGTAGCTTGAGGTGAAACGGTGGAAGTGGGCACCGGGGTCTCGGGAGTCTCGGGCAGAACACTCTGCACAGAAGATACGTACGATTTCCCTGATTTTTCTTGCTTCTTGTATTTCAGATCGGCGAAAGACATAGTCAATCGTTGAGGTAGTCGAGATAAAATGTGAGATCACTGGGTTTGGCATTGTGTACGATCACCCAAGACATGTCACCGAGTACCGCACGGACTCCAAGCACAAGTACTGCCAAAAGATAAACGACGCGCACCAGAGTCACTGCTGGAACTAGAACATGAAATTATTCATCCACTATTGACTACATACACTTTCGTTCGCATCTCCTGAACGCTGAATGCCGGACACAACATACACAACAGTATCATATTACTAACATCACTGGGAAATGCTCATCAAGCTTCCCACAAAGGTCAAGATCTGGTCCACCGAATCGTCAGCAAAGAACCATCAGAACATGGTACGGACACAACGCCGACTTACCAAACGGGGTCTGACATCTACAATATCCTCAGGAACGAGGAAAATTAACGCGTTCGTTTTTCTCGCAATGGAAATGGCCAACTTGGCTATACCCCCAGGAATCACAACTAAGAAAGCAACCGAAGCGGAAGAATGAAGAATACATACCGTTTTGTCTCCGGTCTTCGTATGGGCCGGACTCGCTAACATTGATGATCAACGCTGGATCAACGATTCCTGGCCTTAGCCCCTCGAGCACGTTGAGGAAGAACAGGCCGGTAGTGAGGGAAGGGTCCTTGAATGACCGAATGGGCCGGACACCAGCCTTCCCCTTTTGGGCGGTGGTATTGGCCCACTTGAGCATCTCCGTGTCGCTCATAGGTCGGCCCGATCCAGAGAGCGACATGAGGGTCTTTGTGATATTCATCCTGGGACAACGAAAGTTAAGTTTCACCACGTACCAAGGATATGGAACCACATATGACAGCGGTAATTCTCACCTCATCAATTGCCAGACGAGACCCAGAACGAGCGTCCTCTGCCCATCCACGATGTCTGAACCCTGGATCCCCACGAGGTGCATTCCATTCTGCTTTCCTAGTTCGACGGCATAGTTTGTATTTTCCACCTGCTTGAACCGGGAGAGTGTGCTTTGGTTCGGCTTAACGCCGATATCTTCCTGTTCCTCGTCCTCCATCATCGAGGGGGGTGGAGGCTGTGCACCTCCCCTGGGCTTCGACACACGCCGCCACACCACAGAGCCTGGAAGGATCTTGTCGAACGCTTGTAGAATGATCAGACCATCCTTGATGTTCTCGAATAGGTTGTACACTCCCGGCTCGACGCCGAGGGAGTTGAGCCATAGAGTGAACACCCGCGCTTCCCGTTCGCCTTCTGCATCAAAGTCCTCAACCACGCCATAATCCTTTGCTTCCTGCTCGTCGAGTGGATCCAGACCGGGCCAGGTGTTGAAAAGATTAGCAACGAAGGCCAAGTTCAGGCGGGGATTTCCAGAAACCAGAGACGAGACAGTGAGGTACTTCCTGCAGTTGATGGCCGCCGCGTTCTGAAGTACTTGCTCTGCACGTTGCTTGATGTCCCTCGTCTGGAGTGGGGAAAGAGAACACTCTTCGGGCTTGAGTTGGTGGAGAAGGACAGTATAGTTCTCGCCATCGCAGACATCGCGACTGAAGTTGTTCACTCTGATATGTGGCAAATGGTGAGATCGGCTGCCTCAAGAACTCGGGAGAGCTCGTACCTTCTCTTTGACCCCGCAGCTTTCAAGTGGTAATTGAACCAACGTAGCAAGATTTGGTCTGGGGTCAGGCGAAGGAGGTCATCGATAGTTTCTCCATCCTCGCACAAGCGGTAGAGCTCCGGATGAAGTTTGATATCGACCTGTGCAAGGAGACCCCTACGGATGATCTGCCAGATGAGTCCGAGAATCAAGTGTTCCCTCCCTTCTGAGATATCCGAGGAACCAATATTGACGACAGAACAACCAATTGCTTTGGTGGAGGTGATGACAATGTTATTATTTTCTGTGACTTGGAAAGCGTTGAGAGGCTTGCGAGCTGTGGGTATGTTCAATACACGGGTGTCGATAGTGTCTGGTACGGAATCGTTGATGAGTTTACAGAGAATCAGACCATCTCGACATTCATCGAAAATCTGCATAGTAGCCGTCGGAATAGGGAACCGTGACCCAACATCTGGGTCATTTTCAATGATCTGAGGCCTGTGTGAATGTCCAGCATCTCGCCAGGGCAGATATACTCACTCCATTGATGTGATTCGTAAATTCCATCCGTTCATCTTCATTGATCGTATGGCTAACGTTAGCATTTGACCCCTTGACCACCATTCTCCCAGCCCTTGTAGGTAACACCGAAGCCTTGTTCTGGGTTCGTAGCTTGACGTTGAGCTAGGACAGAGAGTTGAGCTATTGGGCGTATATGAAATGACATCATTTGAGTCGGGGCGTACCTCTACCCAGTCTTCAAGCTCAACTTTGCCACTGGCATCGACAGAGACATGCTTGAGTGTCTCTCGCGCTTGATCATAAGATTCTCCGCTGTTCTGTAATGCTTGCAATACAGAATTCTTATTTACGCTGCCTGGAGTATCTGTATGGATCGCGCTGCGAAGCGATTCGATAAGGATGATCCAAAGTGTCCAAATGGAAACACACTTGAAACTATTAATGAGATCGAATATCTCATCTTGAGTGACTTCTGGGTATTTCTTATGTAGTCTGAGCGCTTGCATCGGGGACGATGTTGCAGTGGGTGGTGGTGAAGGAGATGCAAGCGGTCGCGGAGGGAGATTTGATCTCGGAGTCGGGCGCCACTGCGCTGACTGGCCGTTGCGAGTTCGCATCACCATCGTCGGTCTCGAACAAAAGGTATGTCGCTGGTCTGTGGGTTTCAACTCTGCTCTTATAACTACTACGCAGCAGATCCCCAATTACTGACTTGGGTGCACAGCTGACACTGCGGCGCACTCGGGTGGTGCACGCCTTTGTTCTTATTGGCTCAGGGTAGGGTTTGGGGCATCTCGATGAATACTACTGTCAGCACTGTACTGCGGATGCTTACCTCGATGCTGTGAACCTGGCACTATCATCCTATCCTCGCAAACCAAACCTTAAATGCTGCGCATTTGGAACCAAGGCAAGTGGCTTGAAAGTATGAGTTTGTATCTTAGAAGTTAGCGTTCAACGCTAAGATACAAACTCATAGTTCTATCAAGTTTGGCCCCTTGTCAAGACGTGCTGCAATCACTGCTAATCTTTCGTCTCTTTCGAAATGTTTCTCCAGCACTGCACTACGGTCCTACCTTTCCATTGACACTCACCCATAGTTTGGCTGAGGTTTTCAAATCCACGGTATTGCGACTGTCCTGTGTCGACTCTTTGACTCAGGGACTAGAGCAACTTGGTTCAGGCCGCCGTGTATATTCTGCAACTGTTCCGTTACCCTGTTTCAGACATCTCATCAGACGGCATACCAGGATGTATCCCACCAGACTTGCTTGCTTAATAGACGTGGTCAGAGAGAAAGCACGGTAAACTAAAACTCGATAGATCCTAGGTCGGAGGAGGTACGTAAAGTGACCCATTCCGCAATGACATCAATCCATACCAACTGTGGTATGGAAAATGATGATAGTCAACAGCGGCTGGAGCAAGGGGTCTCCTATGTATATCCAAAATGCAAATTCCCTACAGCACATGGATGCACGAAAGTGAGTCGGGAGCCTCTGTCGTAGTCGTCATCGTCAGACAGAAATATGTGTAATGAGATGAAATGCGCAACGTGGTCGCCTACAGTAGTGTTTTGATCAAAGATACGACATCTTCCGCCACTCCCCAAGATACCTGGTACCCCGCACCCCTTTGGTAATGAATCATTATCAATGGGTGATCTGTTTGTCTTCCAAGTGCAGCACTTACCCAAATCCGTATGCATGGACAACCTGTAGAGTATTGCACTCTTCAGACGGCGATGGGTTAAAGGGTACAAGATCGTGATTCCCTTCACGAAGCGGAAATTGAATTACTTCCGCCTCTACCCTAGCCCCCCCTTTACGTGCGGGGCGCAGACCGACGTGATGGCCCAGTATCTTTGTCCGGTTTCTATCGTTAAGACTGGGTTCTAGCTTCGCACAACGCTCGAATATGGCCTGTGCGATATTCATATCAAGGGATGTGTCCCAATTTCCTTGTTCGAAAGTGCCCCCCAGGAGCACAGTGTCCGAAGGGGACGTTCCAGGACGGGGTATGGTGTAAGTGACTTCCCCGTTCAGGAATGAGTCGTCTTTCTTCAAAGTCAGTCTACATTGAACGCGGTTCAGAGTGCTGCAAACATACGGTCATTTATGATCACGGAATCCTGCACGTCGGATGACTGAACAAGAATCGTTTGTCCACGTATTGGAAATAATTTGGTATCCTCTATGCCAATAATCGACTTGGAACCTAGACGACATATTTGTCACGTAACTAACCTAACCATGACTGGGCCATCATCCGACTCACCAAGTCCAGATGCATTCACTACAATACCGTCACTTTCTACGAACGGTTTCAGCTCTTCCAAAGTGGTCACTTGTTTCCGGACGAACTGAACGCCATGGTGGATAAGTTGCGATTTAAGCCAAGGAATGTACTCCTGTGGGTTGATTACGATGGTATCATAAGCGCAACCAATAACGTATGGTTCTGGGATTTCCTCTGGCTGAAGCACTCGAAACTGAACCCATGTGAAGATGAGTTGTGACTCACTCATATTATACATATGACACCTACCTCACGAACTAAGTCTGTCCACCTCAACTCGGAAGTATGTTCCGCCGTCTTTGAATAAATCTTAGTCGGAAGTTTCTATAGGCATAATATTAGTGACATTTAGGATCTGTAAATACATTTTCCCACCTTTACAAGCCCAGTGGGGATCATGTCCCAGAATTTGTTGCTTGTTTGATGTCAACCAGTAATCAGAACAGGAATGTGTATCTGTTTTTCTCACAAGGTCGTCTGTTCCCATCGATGGGAGCGTGGATCTGACCTTTCCAACGGCGTGGGGGACCAATTTGCGCCCTGCACACAACTTTGAGCAACTGTCAAGGCAGAGGTGAAACATGTGAATGACATACTGCGAAGGGACTCGCCCACGCTTGAGAGTCCTTATCTTCTGGCATATCTCGGGCAACGATCGTCACCTTTCGGAATGGGCCCACATCATGGCGTGTGGCCGCAAGATAGGCAACAGAAAGACCGATGACGCCGGCACCAAGCACCACTAACTGCTTTGGCGAATGCTCTTGGTCTGAGGTCATGATAATGATAGGCCCTTCCACACACGAGTCACTCTGGATCGGGGAGTCCTGGAAGTCCGCTGCGAGATATTTGTACTTGAGCTATTTACAGTCCCTTTGCCTTATCTCTGCTGTAGCTGATTAGCTACACTTCTTACATAACACCTCCTACGGCCTTCTGGCACCGCGTCTTAGCACATCTGTTTGCTTGTAGCGGTATATAAATGTGGAATTCTCTCTCTCTCTGCTGTAGCTGATGAGGTATTTACTTCTGTTTGTATCTGAACTATCCGTAGTGTAGTATCTAATCTAGTCCCGTTCCCGTTCCGCCCCTGTCCATCTTTCGACATCCTACACAACACCAACAATGGACACAGGAAAGTCTTACCACAAAAAAGCGACAGGAACAGCACTCGAGACGGTCCAGCTTCATTCCACTGATCAAGAAATAACCCTCTTCGCCGCCTGCTTCTGTCCTTTCGTGCAGCGTGTATGGGTTGCTCTGGAGTATCTAGGAATCCCTTACAAGGTCGGTTTTCGTTTGTCTATGTTGCCGTTGTTAGTCTGATGAACACCTTATCGCTATGGTTAGTATTGCAAGTGTGAATTTCAATGTGTATCATTGCTATATTGATCGTGTCGCTCGCACCAGACGAAGTCGATCCGTACAAGAAACCTCAAGAATTACTCGAATTGTCCCCCAAAGGTCTCGTTCCGGCCTTGAGACTTAACAACCTTGATCCACCGAAAGCATTGAACGAAAGTACCATCATCCTCGAATACTTGGAAGAGTCTGTCAATATGATTGTATTTGACGTCCACTCACCTCGTCTCTCAGCCTCGCGTCCACATCCAGCGAACGGACCCTTCTTCCCCCTATATCCGATCCATGTGAGTGCACCAATATTTCTCGTGACGATACGTTCACATTAATTCTGGCAGATGCCCGCGCCCTAGTCCGGCTCCAATCTGATCATATCAACCGCGCCCTCGTCCCAGCCTTCTACCGGTTCCTTCAAGCGCAAGATTTTGTCCCTCAAATCGGGGCCGGAAAAGAATTTCTGGACGCTATCGAGACACTTGTTGGTCTCTTTGAGCGTGCTGAAAGAGAAGTTGGTGGAACGGGTCTATGGAAAAAGGACGGAGAGCTCAACTTGGCAGATGTGCTTGTTGCACCTTGTGAGCACTATATTTGTTCCTTTTGAGCATTATGTGCCAATCCGAACTGGTCTAGGGATCTTCAGGGCGAGAAATGTTCTCAAACACTATCGTGGGTTGGAGCTTCCCCAGGGACCCAAGTTCTGTGCATGGCTGACGAGGATGTTGGAGCATCCCGCATTCAAGCGTACATGCAGCACTGAACAACTTTACCTGGATAGCTATGAACGGTGAGAATACCTACTTCAGGGTCGAGCTTGCATGGCCCTAATGATCATGCGAAGCTATGCATTCAATCGGCCAAACACCAGCCAGGTGGCGGATGCCATCAATGCAGGTAGAGGATTACCTTGATAAATGAAAGAACTGGCTGTCCTGTTACCTGTTCGACAGTCTGATATGAATTTTGTCGTTGCCAATAGGCCGTTTAGCAATTCAACACGTACAGTTTAATTGTTCTTCTGCCATTTGTCTGGATTCTTTCGCAGAATCCTAGCACTGCTACTTGCAAATAAACAGACTTCGTGTCGTGTTGAGGTATGATATCTACATTCGTTCTTTCGGAAAATGCCCATACCTCAGTTCCAATTTCACCAACCGTAACTTCTGCCGTTTCCTTATGGTAAAAGAACTCGCAGTTCAGCCCCAGGCAGCAAAAGTCATTGAGAAACTTATGAGCGTGCCCGAGAGAGAAGTCGACGGAGTGGGTCTATGGACGGAGGATGGCAATCTTGGCTTCGGCAGATGGCAGGTGCTCTCAAGCATTATCGGCGTGCAAGCAGCGCCGGGAAACCACACTTGAATGGCTATGAAGGCGAAAATCCTACCTCTGAGGGCCCAACGATCATTGCATTCGATCGTCCAAGCACCAGCTTGGTGGTGGACGCCGTCAATGCTGCCCTGAGAAGCAGAAGAGCTAGTGATCCTATATGATAGTTAGGTATGAATATTGTCTTGTCAACATATCGCTCATTTGTATTTATGTCATGTGTCTTTCTGTTGGCAAGTTAGCATCTCGTGGGGTCAATATGGTTTATTTCGGTGAATACGTCTCATGCTGGTTCACTACCACTAAGGCTATGAAGCGAGATCTGCCGAAGCGGTCGGCGGTATCGATGCAGGGAGTATTGAAGGTTGCACCACCATATTGCCTAACCGAGGCAAGGACCGCTTCGTCACAAACTCGAATGTCGTAGGCAACTTATCTGCAGCTTGACGCAGGGCTGAACCGAAACTCAGATACCGTACAACAGAAATGAGGACTGTTCTTACCTTCTCGTGCGAGTTCTTCTCTGATGGGGGTTCCACCAATCTCAAAGATAACTCTTCCGGTTGGTACGCTGCACGGGCCGTGAAGTTTCAGTCACGATATGCAACAACGATACGTACCGCGTTGCCCAAAACTCGAAAGTTCCTTTACCCTTCCCCATACGCGTTTCGTTACCCTACACAATATTCGTGACCATTATAAACCCAAGCCTTTCAATACACACACCTTTATGCAAACAGGAATGTCAGGGAACACCCTCAAATAGACCTTCGCTCCCTTGACGACCTTGATTTTCTTCTTGATCACCTCCTCTGCGGTCGTGAGTTGTTTTGCAGTGAATCTAACGCCCATTCCCTTGATTCGGATTCCCCAGTCTCCGAATGCAAGCGTCGTCCCTCGCGTGGACCCTCCTGTTGGGATCGGAATGCGACCTTTGTGCCGTCGGACATTTTGGACTCGACGTGGCGCGAGTTGGGAGCGGAATCGGACGCCGCCAAGTGGGATTTTGGGAAGGAAACCCGACAAACGAGGGAGGGCGAACATGAGCAGACACGGGGAGAGGGAGAATGGACTGACACGTGACCAACCAAGCAAGGATTATGTAACCTGCTTCCGACTCGACAACTTGCGCAGTGACCACGATGAGCGACAGGAAGCGGGCGTTTGAGGGAAATGGAGAGACATCTGTCGCAAAGAGGCCCAAAAGGTGCGAGTGCAGACTTGTCTATGGCACAGCACACTGACGTCGTGTTTAACCAGCGAACTTGTGAGTCTTTCTTTCGTCGCCCCACAAAGGTGAATCTTTGTTGCCAACGTCGTTCTGACATGTGTTCTATAACCTTGTTATTGCTTTTCTGTAGACGTCATCGAATGGATCAGGCACTCCAGGGGTGAGTCTACCTGCTTTATGATGGGCTGGACTAACTATCCGTACAGCTGTCGCAAGAGGCACTCATCGCCCAGAAGCGCGCAGAAATCTCTGCGAAGATAGCGGCTATGAAAAAGGGCATAACCGGACTGCCGGATAAACCTCCGATCACTGTCCCTTCTCCCTCCCCAGCAGCATCTTCTGCTGCCAGGACGCCCGCAAGAGGAGATAGTAGTCCAGCCTTGGGCACTCCCACTACTCCCAATGACGACGATATAAATCGGAAAGTAGCAGAGGCAAAGCGACGAGTGGCCGCGGCTCAGTCTATACTTTCCGTGAAAGATAACCCGTACATGGTACTGTTTCGACTCTGTTCACCGATGAAATAACGTCTTGATTTGTTTGTTTCCTAGTCGGTTCCCGCACCCAGTAAGAAGGGAAGTAGACCAGCTCCTGAGCCTGCTCATCAGGGTGCAGGACTAAAAATGGCTGCACATCCCTTGTTACTGGACAACACCCCTGTAGCGCCACAGTCCAAAAAAGACAGATATAAACCTATGCAACCAAAGTTTGCCTCGATCAAGGTAAGGAAACGGTCGGGTTTGTTGAAGTTTCAGACCATTAGCTCATGACTACTAGGCCAACATCCGTAATGCACCCACACCACCCCCTGCACCCACTCCCGTTCCTGTCTCCACAGAAGTCAAATCTAATCCATACGCATCCGGTTCTTCTGCAGCTAAAGATGCTGTTTTTGATGGTGCTCCAAAGGAACGAATGGGTCGTTCATTCAAGTTCAATCCCAAGGGAAAATATGTCCAGCTGGGTAACCAGATGAGACAAGAGGTTCAGATGGAAGCGCTAAAGCAACGTATTGCGGAGAATGCTCGAAAGGCTGGTTTGGATTCTGAATTCGAGACTCTGGAGAAGAATATCAAGGTGTGTATTCATTTTCCTCGCCTTTGATTCCCTTGTTCATTGCTCCTCTGCGATAGCGTGAACCCCCACCGGAGGTCGAATGGTGGGATGCTGCCCTCCTTCCTCACAAGACTTACGATGATCTTGTCATGGGACTCTCTCAACTCAACATTCGTACCGAGAACTCCCCTGTGACTATTTACGTCCAACATCCGATTCCTATCCCCGCTCCTGGTGAAAAGAGCAAGGTCGGCTTGAAGCCACTTAAACTGACCACCAAGGTTTGTTTTGACTCTGTACGGTATGGGCTTGCTTACGATTGGCTCTCAATAGGAACAAAAGAAGATGAGGAAGCAACGCCGTCAAGCTGAACTGCAGGATAAGCGTGACCGGATTCGAATGGGTCTTATCCCTCCTGACCCAACGAAGGGTACGTTGGCATGTTCTCTCCTCAATCAACCTGACTGACGTCGTACAACCAGTCCGCCTCACCAACCTAATGAAGGTGCTGACATCGGATGCGGTGCAAGACCCCACGCGCGTTGAAGCACGTGTACGCCGTGAAGTGGCGATGAGGAAGCACCAGCACGAGAAGATGAATGCAGAGCGGAAACTCACAGACGAACAACGCCGGGAGAAGGTGGAGGTCAAAAAGGCAGAAGAGGAGAAGAAAGGCATATTTGGTGCTGTCTTCAAGTTCGCGTTTGTCCTTTATTGCCGTGAACAGATGACTGATGCGTTTGGTTCTCTGCACAGGGTGAAGACGCTGTCTGACCCCGCTCATCGGTTTAAAGTGCGCAAGAACGCTGAGCAAATGAACATGACTGGGCTGTGTATTTTCAACCCGTCCTTTAGTATGGTGTACGTGGAGGGCGCCGTCAAGTTCATCCGGTCGTACAAACGCCTGATGTTACACCGTATCGCGTGGACGGAGGCCGCTCGACCTCGAGGTGGACAGGATGTGGAAATTGACGAGGGCGACGAAGATGAGCAAGGCAATGAGGACAATGCGAATGGGAAAGCGGGAGCAGCGGACACTCCAGATGCAGATGGCGCCTCTGGAGTACCATTGGAAGACAACGCGTGCTATTTGATCTGGGAGGGTCAACTAAGGGATCGGGCGTTTAGCAGTTTCAAACCGCGGAGTTGCCCGACGGATTCTGCGGCCAAAGAGGCCCTTGGACAGAAGTTGTCTGGTTATTGGGATATGGCAAAGAATTGGAAGCCGGAGGAGGAGGAGCTGGTTTGATTTGGATCCCTTGTCTTTCCCTTACAATGTACTGATTGGCACATCTCATTCGCTTTTGTAAACATGGGCTTATGGGGGTCCTCTCCTCTCTGCTAGTATTACCAACTATATCTATGGGTTTCGCGCTTTTCTGCGGTTCTTTCGTTCTTGTGCTGCAACGCTACCATGCCGAACAGGACTTAGAGCTAATACAATTACCGGTGCATGTATTCATCGCGCGGCCGCAGACACAATATCGTGCAAAATATATGACGGGTGCCGAGGTCAAATCACAAAGAGACTAAGCACGTATCATACAGACCTATAGCTACTGGTGTACTTCAATACTTGTATGCAAACGGTATTCGTGTTTGGAATACATGTTCGCGGGGGTTTTATGTACCAGTGACGTACGTTCGTGGTGTTCCTCAACCAGCGACCCGCACTCCAAACAGCATGCGGTTCTTCACAGCACTATTCGTTGCCTCTGTGGCTGCCCTCGTGGCGAGCTCTCCTGTCATGGACACGGGCAGCAGCAACATCGTTATTGACACCCAGCAAATGCTCTTGGGCGGAAGCGATGACGAAGATGGTCCATGTAAACCCTATGGCTCGCTTTGCGACTGGCCCGCCGGCTCGAGGGGCCCATGTTGTGCTCCCCTCCTTTGCAGGCCCATCACCATCTATCCGTCACCCTACTTGGTGTGCTCGTAGTTTCTTCCAGCCTTTGGTATGTTGAGTTTTATATCGCCTCACTTGCCGTTATCTTACAGGCGCTACGTGGCCGTCCCCAGTCCACTTTCTGTGCAATGGGTCGTACTAATTTGATCTCGCTTTGGGCAGTCGCCGTTGCTTTGTGTCCGCATTTTATGTTATCCATACCGTGCCTTTCACTGCAGTCGTTCAAGGTACCTTGATGCATTTATCGTGCACAAGATTTGTCCATGGCAGTTTAATTTCCACTAGGCATTAATCCGTCCACCTGAGTTGCATATATATGCATGTCACTGCTAGTACAAGAATTGTCAGTATCTTCGATTCCCCATCACATCACGCAGTTGAAGACTTAGAGTGGGCGCTCCGGAACGATGACGCGTCCTCTCTGAAGGCATATCATAGAGTATGTTCGGATGTAGTTGTTTCTCCCCCTTCCGGATTTATGGTTTACAGCATTCAATGGGATATCTCTCTATCCTTCCAGTTGTTATGGTGTGTCCACTGGCCGTCGCCGCACATACCTAGGCAACTTGGCTACCCATGCTCACTCTCAGCAAGCACTTTAACTCGAGTCAAGGGCAATGTCGCCATGGATGAAATATTCCATGCCACCGCACAATGCCATACTGCCAGCGTCCGTTGTTTTCCTATTCTTCGGTATTTTCCATGGGTACCCAACGCAGCTCCCAGCTGCGGACTTCATGATAATTATGATGTGGTTGGTGGATGATACCCATTTGGCCAACCGAGGCGCAAACTGCGGGTTGTCAGCAACTGTTTATGTTGCTCGAAAGCGTATCCGATGCAGTAGTAGAGGGCGCATCTGGTTTAAACAATCCGCTCAAGACCGTCGTCACCTCAAGTTACCTATTTGCTCCTAGTCATGTCATCTCACCGACGGTCAGTAAAACGCGCTTATAGGCCGACATTGAGGTCTCCCGCATGGGCATATGTTACCGAAAACGAAAACCTTCCTCCCCTTGAGTCTTATATATCAGTCAGTATCAAGCTGCACGGGCTGTCCATGCCATACAATAGATTAGACAGCGCCGGTCCCCGAAACTGATACAGCGGTACACTAGTCTGCACATCGACATGTACTACCCGGAAACTGGTGGGCACGTTTGAGGACTGTTCACTCCACCCTGACCCCGCAAATGACTCAGTCATCCACAACATGTACTTCCACTGGCTTCCAGTATGTATGGTAATATCCTTTCTGCCTGAGAATAATAATATAGGTATTAGATTCAGTCGGTAGACCCTGGCTTTCAGCTAGAGAGGTGCCCAAGGTTCCTATCTACAACTCTGTACAACTCCGGTGCATGAATTCGCAGCACTGTGTCGTTCAGCAGCAGCGTGTGAACGCAAAAAGTGCGAAATCGACATGTAATGCACAATTTGTCATAGCATGTCACGCACGGCATGACAGCCAAGTTCACACTCTGATTCAACTTCGATTGAGCAGCATGAAAGTAATAGTCGTATTTTTGTTGTTAATACACCACTCGAAATGCCGCCTGCGTCGGCAGAACCCTTGCTCACGAATGGAAATCCAAATTGTAACTACTGAAGTGTATCGAAAGGTTCACAACTTGCAAAGTAAGCCAGCTGAATCACACGGTTCCAAAGAAGGCAAAAAGTTCTGTCGTGATATGTTCCCACGATTTAACGACATCCCAGAACCCTTTGCTCTGCGAGCAAGGGAATGAATTACAAAGTATATTCAATATCAATATTGGGTGATTCAAAGGTTCTTAAGGAGAAAATTGAGAAGGACCAGGCTGCCCAAAATATTGTAAAGGGGCTGGTGTGGAATGTGAACCGGTTGGGATCCCTTCCTGGGTAAGGCCATCATTAGGTCTGGCTGGGCAATCACGGTGGACTTTGCCTCTGTAGGCTGGCATGGGCAAGATAAAGTGAGGCCGCCAAAGCAGAGATGGGCCGGCGGAGACCGAACTGACATCTAGAGAGTGACTTCCTCTTTTAGTATCATTGTCACTCTCTCCCAAAGATTCTTGAATAACAAGTAAATTTCAGGCCTTTGTATC
>JAYMGJ010000214.1:0-30066 GCA_037178675.1 Scleroderma bovista | reverse complement strand
ACTCGGCATTGTATGGGGGATCCTCCTCCCAGCTCGGGAGTTCCGATTCATCCAGAGCATCAGCACTCTGAGCTGCTTCCAAAAACATGGCTGATGTCGGCAGACGCATTGTTGCATGAGTGATGAGTGCTGGTGGTAGAACTGGAATGGAGGAGGTGTGGGGATCCAAGCCTCTCCGTGTGGGTGGAGGACTTTGGTGAACGGTACCCTTACGGAGGTGTCGACCAACCCGCTTTCTGTATGCACGCCGATTCTGCTCAGACTGGAGTTCCTTGTCCCTGAAATATACTTCAAAGTTAGTCATTGCACTGTAAGTGTATAGTGCCAGTTACTTGGTACATGCATGGAGTGCCTTTTGCTTGCGCTCAGCTGCCTGTCTGTCATGCAGTGTGAAGTATTTAGCTGTGCGCCCCATGGGAACTAGTAAGAGGTGATGGTGAACCCGATTCACAACAGCCAAATACATTGAATGATAGCACTATCATGTGCAGACTGACAGACATAGCAAATAGGGAACATTTATTCTAGTGTCATCTGATAGGGGGAAGCATATTAAAATATTTCCGACTCTTACAAGGGGCAAGAATACAGTATTCGAGGTTGCAGCTATGCTTTATTTTCAGTAGGAAGGTTATTCGTATTGTGATTGGCTGTCCGAGTGTGAGCCTGACCGCATTGAAATGAGCGTGGGTGCCCCTTCTAGAGGAATGACTATCTTCATCTGAGAGAAGAGGCTGGCTCAGACAGACTACCAGATAGTGTGGATATCTATCATTCTTATGGTGTACATGTACATGTGGTGTGTGATAGATACATATGTGCAATAAAGCATGTAGAAAAACATAATGATGACAATTGCCGAAAAGAGGAGGTGAGCCCGTCACTGCCGGAGTGCTCGGGTACGCCGAGTGGGCTATTTCCACATGCTGGCGAGACTCGGGGGAGTGTGGTTGCGTGCGGAATGGTATCGGGGACAGGCGTGAGGAAGGAGAAGGAAAGTAACGTCCAGATGGTGGATCCACCACCCCGTTTCAAGCTGTCAACGCGCGGACGCTTGCTGTCCATCTCTTCCATTGCAGCAGGGCTGAGAGGACACTTGATTGAATTGGATCCAGATGATATGGGTAAAGGTCCGTTGGACGAGACATATCGACAGTGGGCAGTGGCAGGCGAAGTCGTAGTGTGTCGGCTGCCACTCAACAATGTCGGTGAGTGCACATTCTCGTGGCCAGACACCGAGGGCTCAGCAGAACGGGACTGCAAAAGAACAACCAAGGCATCCACAGCACCCTTGTCATAAATCTTCGTCAATGACTCGGGACAGCTGGCGCGATGTGGCATTGGGTGGAGATGGCTGCGAAGAATGACTGCCAGAGCCACTCCACCTCGCCGTATCTTGACCATCCTTGATTTGGAACGTAGGACCACGTGGGAGGCGCAGATAAATGCACAGAACGAGGTGACGTCTCCATTGGGCTCAGGGCACAGTGGGCGTCTGGCGAGCGGAAAGGATAGTATGAATACTGCGAGCCGTGTCCAGAGTAGGGGCATCCATGGGGATGACCCCAGTCGCGAGGATCTCTGGAGGAGCATGACGACCCCAAAATGGATCGTGCTGTGCAGGCTGCACAGGCTCGCGCGAATACGAAGGCGGCAATCACTGGGATAAGGAGGGGCTGGGTTGGGCTGGCGACCTGGACGATAGGAAGGGAATCCAGACGCACCCATGCAGGTATGGACAATGTGTGCGAGAAAATAAATAGCCCGCAGGTAATCGAGATCAAGGGTGACCTACCTGGCAATCCAAGCAATGAACCTCCTCGTCTCGCTCTTCGCTTTCCTCCTGTAGCGTGAGTCGACGGTGGCGGCGTCATTGACGCTGCGGATGGGGGTGGTCGACGGGCGATGGCATCATCGCATGATGCCGAAGTTTGGAGGTGGTGGTTGGGGTGGTTGTGGCATGCGTGGTGTCGACGACACTGGGGAGTACCAATCGTCGTGCCGGTGAGAGTGACTCAGAAGGGTGGTGGGGTGGTACTGGTCGTCGTTGTCCTCGCTGTGGGTGCTGTGGGTGGTGGGCGTTGCCGTCGTTGTCAGTAATTGGGGCTATGGGCAAAATGGCACTTACCTGACGGCCGTCGTCATTGCAGTCAACATGAGAGTAAGAGAGTGAATGTGGCAATTAGTAAGAAATTGAAGTGTTGTAAAGAGAGGCGTTGTGATTACTAATCACAACGCCTCTCTTGCCTTAAGTCCACAGCTCGAAGACGCCGATGCCCAGCATCCAGCACCGCACAGATGATAACGACCAGCCCTCAGTCCTAGGGCAATGACGCCAATGTGCCCTACACACCTGGCAACAAGTGAGTTTGTTCTTTACAAGCGTCAACGATCACTAGTACCAATCTCCCTTAGCATCGATGGACCACCAGCACCGGGCCCCATCATCAACAATGTTAACAATCACCACCCCAAGGTTCCGTGTCTATGTCGGCGACTAGCCCTACCCAGTCTCTGTATCCATGCAAACAACGGTTCGTCGTTGGCACAGAGGCTCTGCAGACCCTCACCAACCTGCGCAGAGGCTCTGCAGAACCTCACCAACCTATCGATCTGAGGTTTGCCGTCATCATCTCAAGCCAGCATCACAAATCAAGTTTCATGTCCGCTGGACTTCCATGTAAGTTATACTTTACTTTCCTTTCTAGAGGCGCACTCTGATCTTTGGCAGATCTCTAGTGATGAACATCGCACATAAAGACAGCATCGCTGGGCTTCTCTGTGAGCTATACTTTACTTTCCTTTCTAGAGGTGCACTCTGATCTTCGGCAGATCTCTAGTAATGCCCATCGTACATAAAAATGGCATACCGTCCTGGTTGCGGTTTCCTTTCCCATCCTTTGTTTACTGCGCACTGGCAATTCTTCATGGCAACAGTAAGCACTCTTTTCCAATAACTGTACTCTACACGCATCTGATTTTTGTCAGGAAAAGACATGTAGTTCTAGCCAGTCAGGAGTTGACCCTGCGGGTCTAGTACCAGCGCATCCAGAACTATCAACAGGTTTTCAGGACGACTATGTATTGGTACAGGAAGGAGGCGGCCGTCGTGAACCTTCACCTTCCACCATGATAACTCCAACCCAACTCCGTCAGAGGATCAAGGCGACCACTCGGGATACTGGGCTGATCCATGAAGCGTCGTTCTGCCGAAGCCACATTCCCCCCAGCGAGACTTCAATGGACGTTCCTCAAAGTTCTGATGGCGATAATAATCCCTTTCTCTCGGAACCTCTCATCAAGACCGTTTCCAATGCACGCAGTGATACGTCTATCACCGAAAATATAGGTAAGCTTATTAAATTGTATTTCTGCTTTTAGCTGAATTGGTCCCAGAGGGTGATGATACGCCACGGCCTTCTCTGCTGACACCCCACACGGCTGTCCCCCCTCTCGATACCCTTACTATCAAGGCTGCTTCCAGTGTTTACACTGACTCTTCCTTTACCAAAAATACAGGTAAGTTTGTTGAAACAGTATTCCTGTAGTTAACTCAATCAGTTGCAGAGAGTGATAATATACCATGGTCATCCCTGCAGAAACCCAGCGCAACCCTCTCGCGAGGGTCCTCGAAGCCACCTCCGGAACAGTCTGCACCATCTTTCCCCACCGTTGCGAAATCAGCTCGTGGTCTGGCCCCACTTTCAGCCCTTGACAAATTGGGCTTTGAGCCTGCGCAGAGTGTCGATGAGCCCGTTAACAGTGTAAGTCATTGCTTTGTTCATAGGGCGAATATATTAATCATATATATATCCCAAGATTGAGCCGTCAAGGCTTATTCCACGGGGTACAGTGCTTGCCTCCCAAGACTCTGCCCCTTCTCTCCATACCGTTGTCAAATCGGCTCGTGGTCTGCCCCACCTTTGGCCCTTGACAAAATGGGCTTTGAGCCTATGCAGAGTGACGGTGAACGTGTCAAGAGTGTAAGTCGTTGCTTTGTTCGTAGGGTGAATGTATTAATCATACATATGTCCAAAGGCTGAGCCATCAAGGCTTATTCCACGGAGTACAGCGCTGGCCTCCCGAGTCTCACCCACTCCATGCCATCGTGCTACCCCCACTCCGTTGCAAGAATCTGATTTACTGCCGCTTCCATCCACTGGAGAACATAAGTCCGAAAGTGGCAGACATGATGGAGATGACAAAGATCCCACTTACACTCGCGGGAGGGTTCCCGATGTGCTCATGGATGAGTTCAGTGAGGGTTTTCAGCAAGTGAATGATATATTCACCAAACTCGGGGTGAGTCGCGGAATGCCATGGCAACAGGTCAGGGATCACTACAACCGCCAGTACTCACGCACGAATTCACAAAATGCTTGGAATATCTATACTGAGTATTTCGTCAAGCACAAGGAGACTGAACTTGCGCAGATCCCTGACAATGTCGAAGGAACCCCTTCTCGGGCGGATGTCAAGAAGTGCTACAAGTGTTTCAAAGACGATTACCCTGATACCTATATTGAAATCCTGGAAACATGGAAGGAGTCCAAAGAGCTCGAAGATATGGGTGGAACAGTTGCACAATGCCAGCAACTTTTCAACAAGGCTGCGAAGAATCTAGATCGCACGGTAAGCATTTCTTTGGCGTCCTAACAGCGATATATATTGAATTGATTGTCTTTGCTCTAGTTCACCGCACTATCAAAAGCACACGGGTTCGAGGGCTGCTATGTATTAGCCGGCAAGGTCGTCAATCAAGATGGCAGCCTTGGCCATGCCTTTAGTACTCCAGGTGCTGAAGGGGTATGTCACTTGCACGATGTACTCCAGCCCCAATACTAATTTTTATAGTTCTTTTCTGCGCGTTGTCGTGCAGATACCGATACAATCATTGCGCATCTGAAGGCACACGTATAGTACGTCTACATCATTTGTCTGTGTCTGCCATCATTTGATATTTTATTAGTAACAAGGTATCTCTAGAGAGCGTAACAGAAGCCTTTGAAGGTACCACTGAACTCCCTACAGAAACCACCGCTGAGGGAAGCAAGGGAAAGCAACACGTTAACAACAAAAAGGATCAGCCTGACGACGAAGATGATGTCATTGAAATCATCGAGCGACCCGATCACGAACAAGTCAAGCAACTTCTCAGGAAGCTCGTTGGTAGGTTCTCAATATCTTGGCTTTGATGACCTCTGACTGCTTCTTAAGAGGGTTATCGTTTGAAGTGGGCATCGCAGAAGCTGTTCCCATGGAAGTCATTCCTCAGCCATCTCACAAGCAGTTCACTGGTCATGAAAAACTGGCCGGTGGATGTTCTATTCCCGGGTGAGGAACGCCGCAGCAGAGGAAGTGCAAAGGGTATCTCGGACCTCACTCTGGCAGACTGTTCTAAGCTCGTTGCTGCTCTCACAGACACCAGCAACGACAGGCTTCATCTTGAACACGTCCCGAATAAAAAATGTATGACGTTGCTTCTTTAATATCAATGGATACTAATGGAGCTACAGCGGCTCTTGTTGCATCAAAGAGTCCTGTCATAATTAATGCGCCACCACCATCAGACTCTAAACTTCAGAAGGGTCAGCGGATATTTTGCAATTCTGTGATCGACTACAATGGACCCGATCGATTGCCCAATCCGTCTGCCACACGAATCAAGAAGAACAAGGGAAAGAAGAGGATGGTCACTGATATCGACATGTCAAGCATCCCTGATTCAGATGCCATTGATGAGATGCCTAGGATCAAGGAGCCAAAGTTGCCTGCAAAGCTCCTGGGTGTATTCCCTCCCCAATGATCTTCCAAGAGAAAGACTGCGACGAGTTCCAAAGTAATCATTCTTTCTAGTGATACACCATTTGAGTCGGAGCCATCTAGTGATGAATATCACCCAGACGAACAATCACAAGGCGGCCAAGATGATGACATGCAAACTGAAGATGGTGAGGTCAACGCTGACGACGTCATTGGGAATATCGACTCTGAGTACGAGCGAGAACCATTGTCGCGCAAGCGCAAATTGAAAGGGTCCCAAGTGAGCGATATCAAGCAGGAAACCAAGGCCTCGGTGCTACTGTTGGACCGCAAGGGAGAGACCTCTAAACACGGCAAGATGGTGGGCTCCAAAGGTCTGAGGGCCCGTACTACCAGTGGCAAGACTCGTCGCCGCATTCCTTCGTCACCGATGTATGTTCCATCGGATGATAGTTGTCAAGCAGATTCTTCTGCAAAGAAAGGTGCTCGCCCCGATGTTTCAGACCAGGGCAAGTCCGTCAATGTTACCCAGGTATGTGTACCTCCATGCCTTCAGATCCTACTTGTAATATTATTGTAACATGCTCTATACAGAAAAATGTTCGGTTTGAGGTCGCAGACTCCTACAAGGAGTCTGAAAACACCGTGAAACTGCATGCCTCTCCTGCTACCTGTGCTAACTCTAACTCTTCTGTTGGTCCTCACAATCGGTCGGTCTGTCCTTCCTACTCCTGCATTCTCTGATTCAACCTCTTCTAGTAATACACGGTTGCCCAATGCTCTCCCAGATGCTCCAGGCCCCACATCCACTGTCGTCGATGCCATGGACACTAGTAGCAACCATGGCTCGGCAGCTGACACATCAACCACCGCTGACAGCGCATCCAATAACATCCCTCCTGTGGCCTTTCAAGCTACCCGTGAACCCTCCTGTGATGAACCTCCCACGACTCCAATTAATACCCACCCGGCTGCTGATCTCTTCGCTGATCATGGTGACGCACCAGCAGGCCGGCCCTGACATAGACTTTTATACCTCACATACTAGTGAACCTGTGTCAG
Source organism: Scleroderma bovista (assembly GCA_037178675.1). Taxonomy (NCBI): domain Eukaryota; kingdom Fungi; phylum Basidiomycota; class Agaricomycetes; order Boletales; family Sclerodermataceae; genus Scleroderma; species Scleroderma bovista. The sequence continues at coordinate 23,241 of JAYMGJ010000214.1, read as the reverse complement.
CATCGGTCCCTCGGTCATCCCGCCTTGCCAGCCCTCCATTAATATCCCTTGACATGTCAACAGCGCACAAAGGAGAACGCCCAAAGCCCCGTCTCGTGTGGTACCATCAACCCAGAAATGAGAACGAACCATTCAACCTCCAGGACCGAGTGTTCCCCAATAGGTCTGAGAATACCAGACCATCTGGTGAGCACTCGTCTAATCTGACTGCAAAACTGTTGGCTGCCGAGGAAGGTCATCATCCCACAAGCAAAGGCAAGGCCGATGGCTCTCGAGAAAGTGAGTGACTCGCACTCCATGCACAGTGGCTCTCATGATTAGCATCCAGGTCCTGAAGGAGGTCGTCAGCCTCGCGCTCACCAGAGTGCCCGTCCCATTTCTCATGAAAACGCATTCACACATCCCACAAGCAAAGGCGAGGCTGATGGCTCTCGAGAAAGTGAGTGACTCGCACCCCATGTGCAGTAGCCCTCATGATCAGTGTCCAGGTCCTGAAGGAGGTCGTCAGCCTCGCGCTCACCAGAGTGCCCGTCCCATCTCTCATGAAAACACATTCACACAACCGTCTCAGCAACCTGGGTTCAATGAGCGGCCTCTTGCGCCAGGGATGTTGCCTTGGACGTGAGGTGCACCATATGACTACACCGCTACCATGCAAGGAGGGTGGTACCCACCTCCACTGGCACCATATCAGCATCTTTACCGACCCGGTATGCATCCACCCTACCACGGACCGTACGGAGAAGGTATTCCTCAAGTCAACTACAATGCACAACAGGCCGCCGGTAATCATGGGCCAGACTACTATTTGGGCGGTATCCGTGGAGGCTACGGAACAAGTACTCATTACCACCATGACCCGACATCCCTCGGACAGAGCGCCACTCTCCCCGATGTCACTGCTGCCAATACAAGCCTGGATGTGCCTGAACCTGATGCTCCCTGTCTTGGTTCATGCATGCCGTCAAAGTCCCCTCACGAGTAGTCCTGCTGGATGGACATCCATATCTATTGGTGATATTGATATTTACTTGGCACGTGAAGCATATGTGATGTTTGAATAGCTCCCCATGTTACTTCACCGGATGATGCATGGTACTCTCATTTTCGTCCTCGTTCTTTACAATTAATTGTGTGCACGTGTATTGGCTGTCAACCTTCTTTGAGTGTTCTCCATACCCCCAATACACATTGTTTTTGTGTGCTAAAGATATGCAATATGTGTGGATGCACCCTCTAAAGAGTCCTAGGACCTCGGATGACAGCCTCAGCATACACTCGGAGCGTAGACGTACCCTCTCCATGATGTATATCTACTGCCAGCTGCTACATATACCCCCCCCCCCCCCCCCCGTGATGCATGTTGACTGTGCCATGTACCCTCTGTATGATGGTCAAAAGAGGGCGGAGGCTGATGGATACCCTTCCCGCGATGCATGTTGACCGCGCCATTCACCCTCCGTATGATGGCTAAAAGAGGGTGGAGGCTAATGGTTAGCTCCGTATTACCTCCTGACAACCTTGACAAACTGCAACGGGGACTCACAGATTGTCTCACAACCGTTACTGGAACTGGCTGGAGGGTCCACCTGAAGAGGGGATCTGTTAGGTACATTGTTACGCGCACAATAATTGTACCTAAAGGTTGTGGGAATCACCAGAAACTACTGCCAAGGGTGTGCCAGACATTGAGGGAATATTACGAAGGGTAGCCAAAAGGCCTTACCGATCAATAATTGATGGGCAAGATGCCTATGAACAAATCCGAATAGTTCTGGAACATGTGCCACGAACGGCAGTAACTACTCCAGACGGAAATATGGTAACCAAGGTTATACAACAAGGTGACTGTAATGCACCAGCTACTTATCAAGCAGTAATGAATCACATCTTTGGTGAATATATTGGTGTCTTTCTCGATGTTTATCTCGATGATATTATTATTTACTTAGATACACTAGAAGACCACATTAAGCATGTGGGTCTCATACTTTCTATCCTACGAAAACATAAATTTTATCTTAGTGAAAAGAAGATAAAGTTTCTATGCGAGAAACTTAAAATTCTGGGACGAATTGTTAGTAACGAAGGGATACAGATGGATCCCAAAAAGGTGGACCGTATCTTACACTGGAAACCTCCGACAAACCGAACGTTGTGTCATGGGTTTATTGATACAGTTGGGTACCTTGCAGACGACATTTTCAAAATATGAATTCCTTTAGGAATTTTGTCAGAAACTTGTGCAGAGACAAAACCCTTTAAATGGGACTTTACTGAACAACATGCTTTTGAAACAATCAAGCAATATGTTGCAGTGTGTGCACCACACTCACGAATACCATTGGACTATATTCCCAATCACGATCCAATTTGGATAATGACCAATGCCTGTATAAATGGCGTTGGTGGTGTAATTGCTCAAGGCCCCGACTGGAAGGGTGCCAAAGTAGCTGCATTTTATTCTGCGAAACTTTCGTCAGCACAACAAAATTATCCAGTTCATGAACAAGAATTACTTGCTGGCGTTGAAACAATGCTTAGGCATTGTGACATCCTACAGGGTGTACATTTTATTTGGGTAACAGATCACGAAAGTTTAAAATACTTACTTACCCAGAAGTCCTTGTCTGGGTGACAAGCACGATGGCTTGAAAAACTATCTGAATTTGACTTTGAAATTCAACACATTCCAGGTACTGACAATTTATTACCTGATGCTTTGTCACGAATATATGAATTTGACTCACCAGGGACTGTGCGTGCATTGTCTGAATATGTGCAGCATGACCCCACTATTAATCCAATTGGCACATCATTATGTGAACTTTTAACAGCGCCCTTGCTTGTGGGGCCTGAGGCACTAGCTTGTATGCCAGATATGCGTTACCCTACAATGGAGGATGACTGGGAGCTTATTCAACATGAGGAGATATTACCTCCTCCGAAACGACCCCCTCCCCCTCCTGTGGAAACAGGCCAACCCGAAACTGGTGCAGAATTTGTGTGTGATCATTTTGTTCTCCTTGGACCAGGACAATGAAAGAAGGGGGGGAAGGGAGCCCCAAAACCTGAAACTCTGAAAACTGTGTGTAAAACTGTGAAAGAGAGCACTTGTCAGACGAATAAAGACAAACCTTTGCCAAGTTTGCCTGAAGATATTGTACAAACAATTCCTGTCACCTATCCACATGACGAAGGATTGTTGTTTGAATCGAAAGGGCATTACATCGAAGACCCAATGTTCCAAAGGATCTTGGACTCACCTCGAGCTTATAAGAACTTTATTGTTTCCAAAGATGGAATGATACAACTTAGGTTGTACAACCGCATCGTAATTTGTGTGCCAAATATTAAAATTGGCACCCGATGACTGCAAGAAATGATTGTTGATCAAGCACATTCGTTGTTAGCACATTTAGGTGCTTATAAGACATTGTCGTACTTACGAGAATTTGTCTGGTGGAGATTTATGGTGAAGGATGTAGAAGCATTCTGTGTGTCCTGTAAAACATGTCAGCAAAGTAAACCTTCGACGCAGAAGCCTTATGGACTTCTGAATCCACTGTCCATACCTGCTAATCCTTGGGAAGCAATTGGAATTGACTTTGTTGGACCATTACCTAGTGCAAAGGATCGGAACGGTGAATACGATTCTATTACAGTAATAATTGATTTACTTACTGCTATGGTTCACTTGGTTCCGAGCCATGATGACTACACTGCTAAGGATGTAGCTGAACTGATATTTGTTGAGGTGTATCGACACCACGGACTTCCAAGAGCAATTATCAGTGATCGCGATGTTCTTTTTACAAGTACCTTTTGGACTCATTTGAATCAGTTAATTGGTGTAAAGATGAAGATGTCCAGTGCATATCACCCAGAGACTGATGGGTCTACTGAGCGCGTGAACCGAACGGTTGGGCAAATGCTTTGTTCGTGCATTGGCCCTACTCAACATGATTGGGTGTTAAAATTACCTGCAATTGAGTTTGCAATCAATTCAGCACACTCGGAATCAACTGGTTATGCACCATTTTTCTTGAATACCAGACGGATGCCGCGATCCATGATCTGGAATGCACCTGAAAGCAACGAGTATCCGAGCGTCAGAGTTTATGCTCAAAAGATGAAAAATGCACTTATGGCTGCTCATGATGCATTATTAACTGCACGAGTAAAACAGACTGAGCAAGCAAACAAGAAAAGGAGGATGTGCCCCTTCGTCAAGGGGGATTTGGTCTATGTGTTGACGAAGAATGTACGACTTGAGCGTGGGACTTCTAGGAAACTGTTTCCGAAGTTCATTGGTCCTTATTTGATTACCGAAGATTTTGGTAATAGTTCCTACCGTGTGAACTTACCAGACTCACTCAAGCAGCGTGGTGTACACAATGTATTCCATGCTTCTCTACTACGAATTCACATCCCAAACGATGACCACCTTTTCCCTGGTTGTCGAAACGAACAAATCCCAGAACTGGGAGGTTCCAATGGTGAGTGGATGATTAATCGCATCCTTACTCATTGAGGGAGCAACACAGATCTCGAATTCAAAGTCGAATGGTCTTCAGGCAACCAGACTTGGGTTCCACACCTCGATCTCGAGGGATCAACGGCATTAGGCAAGTATTTAAAATTTCTGGGCATGAAAGATGTTTCAGATTTACAAGTGCCCCGAGAGGATCTACAGAATCAACGGTCAGGCAAGGAAACGATGAAATGCCCGGGGGTACCAGTTGCATCAGCAAACACTTTTATATGGTGCCCCTGCCCTTCTTGTCATTTGCTTTCTTCTCTCGCTCCCTCAACACGTCGCAAGTCCAACCATTACAAACTCCCATCCCCGTCTATTAATCTCGACTCTCAATACTCTCCCACTTCGTTTAATATCTCGTTATTTGCCATGAACCCACTTCCTGACCCTCATATCCGTCCCGCTGGGCCATTATGGTTCATTGTCCATGTATCACGACTGAATGGCATCGAAATCTATGGTATGCACTGGGAGCAGGTCCAGTCTTTCTTTGAATATGACGATTCTCTTCGTTGGCACCTTCATACTCTCACATCAGCAAACCATCCCTACCCTGTATAGAGTCACACAGACCTGTACATAGCCACAGACTTGACAGAAAGGTACCCAGTATTACAGTGCTTGGTAGGATTGCACAGGCCCATTACTCACCTTGGTAGTAGTGTGGAGTACAGCACTTTCCTGTCAAGCTCTGTGCAATCTCACTTGTACAGACATTGACAGACCAACCATGCTTGTCCATACCTACAGTATACCAGGCAAGCACACACAGATGTAAACACTGATCCAATAATATTTCGCATGTATACCAAAATTCAAAATATGATCAATGCTAATCAAGGACCACCTCAAAATCATCCTCACGAGCCACCATCGCATCTTCAAATGACACACTGTATAATAAGTGAGGCGGCAGCGAACACGGAAGAAGAACGAGTTTTACCCACCAGTAGTCACCCAGCTAATTCGGAGGGCCCGAGTCATTGTGGCATGTTTGACGTTACTGTCAATCTTCACTTGCATACCCATTAGGTGGGTGAAAACTTTCGAGTATGTAGTGAAGTCAAACGATTGGTCCTGTCGAATTCCTGTGATCATGTACTCGTCTATAGCAGCTCGCAACTGTAGGAAATATGAGCACGTTTAGTTAGCAGGAACAAATGCTTACTGCTGTCGCCGCAAGACAAACAACAGGTTTCGGAACTTCTTGTGCAAACACCTCTGGGAAAAGTTTACCGAGGGCAGAGGGTCCAGCATAGAAAAAATCAGTAACGAGGCCAGCCAGGGCCGGGGATGCCATGTTCCTTGTTGTACCCTGTAAAATAAAATCAGTTGATAGAGTTATGAAGTATGTCAGGACAAATGTCATCGTCAACACCGTCTCTGACAAACATTGCACCACGGATCAGTTCTCCAGCATTGGCTAAATTCTCCTCAGGCGCTTGGTGGCCACCCAGGGGATAGTGCCGCAGGACATATTCGCGAGCCTTGTTCTTTAGCATTGATCGCCACGTCATGAGTGACTCCCAGAGCTGTCAAGTGTATTAGTAAGTGTGGTAGAAACGCAGATAAACCTACGAGAATGCCGAGGTCTTTGTGGTGGTGTGGCCAGTATCCTGTCTGTGATCAACAAGGGGCCAATTCATTGAGGTAGACTAGACTCACCAGGTGGAATGATTACCCCCTTCTCCTCGCACTCAACAATCGCTTCTGTGAAATACACAGCACTCTGCTCTTCTATGAACCAAGCTCGAGGAGGGTAGGGATTGCTCGCAGCGCCACACTGCGCAAGTTGCTTGGCTCGTTCAATGATTTCACGGAATTTGGGAGGATATGAACGAAGCTTCATTGCAACACCACTTAGTTCACCAGGAGAGACTGACAGCTGTTCGGCAACATCTGGGTCAGGGCCTTCTATGTTATGAGGTTGACCCGAGCTCAGGCTTTCATCCATGAGCATAGCTCATGTGGCCGGAGTCGAAGAATGGCCTTGACGGATATAACGTAGTTGTTGAGGATCTGGTGCATGAGGGAAACGGTTTCGGCGGTGGTGATCTTCGACTACATCAGTTTGGAAGTGCATTTCTTCGGCAAGTAGCACTGGATCTGAATGAATAGAATTAGCTGCATTTGACTTGAAGATTACAAGTTACCAATTGGAGGTGATGAAGTGGCAGTCTGGAGATGATGGGAGTTCTCTGGCTGATGTGACTGATTTTCTAGACTCGGATGACTCGGTGGATAGATATATGATGACTATTGATATCCTTACCTCCGTGTGACCAGTGATCTCGAATCAAGCTCTCAGCTGCTCGAGTGTCCTCATCCTCAGATACCTCATCAATAACGCGGTCCTGCTGCTCAATCAAATATCAGTTGGAGGGGAGATATGGTGCAGACTTACGATACCACCACCGGGGTGCGAGGACTGAGTTCCTTCAAAAGAAAAATTGTCGTCATCTCCTGGTGCGTGTTCATGGTAGTGACAGTCTGGTAGTTGGCTTTCCTCTTCAGAATTATAATCATATAAGGAGGGCGGGGCATCAGGGAAACTGCGTGGCTGCAAGGGGATGTTCGACGTCATCGAGGGTACTCGATAACCTTGAGGCGCAGGGAGTATGCCTGTAGTGGCTAACAACCCGTTGTAAGATGCGGTTCCGAACGTCGGAACAACAGACCTGCCATGAGAACTCGAAGCAGGTCCTCCGCGAGAAGTTGGAGCAGTAGACCCTCTGCGAGAAGTTGGAGCAGTAGACCCTCCGCGAGAAGTTGGAGCAGTAGACCCTCCACGAGAAGTTGGAGCAGTAGACCCTCTATGAGAACTTGGTGGAACAGTGGATCCCCCGCGAGATGTAGGGGCAACAGATCCCCTGCGGGAACTTGGGACAGTGGATCCTCCACGAGGCATTGGGACAATGGATCCCCCACAGGTCTGAGGGGCAACGAATCCTCCATGGGACGTAGGTCCGACGGCTTCTCCATGACGTGCCATAGTAGCACCGTCTTGTCCATGTCACCTTCCCGAGTCTGCTAAACCAAAACCATATCGGGAACCTTGGATTGCTGCTCGATACGCTGGTGGAGGCGCTTTATCAAAGCCTGCAGGCACTGGTAAGCTCTGACTGGACTAGTGTTATGTCAATACCTGGACCCATACAAATGCAAAACATTACATACTGACTCAAGGCCTGAGTGGTTCTTGCTGGCAGGTCCATGAGCAGATTGAGACATCTTAGTATGGACCTTTGGTCTCGGCCTTTCTGGAGCCATAGGATTTAATGGTTTGTTGGCAGTAGCCTTCTCGAGTTGAGAGGTGCGAGAAGTCTTGGAAGCTGCAGTGCTTTCAGTCTGGATGCGTTCAATATTATGAAGCTGAGCTATTTGCCCGCCATGCCCTTTATTTGTCCTGGAGGACCAGCAGTAAGCTTGGGTTTCAGTGTCATCTATAAAATGAGTTTGAAGTAAAGTATCGTGAACGCTAGAAAGTAAGTACTCACCAACACTGGGATCATGATTCACCGTCCTTGGTTTTTTGCGTGCATCAAGCCCTACTGCATTTGACTCCGAGACCATGTCTGCAGATTGAGTTGACCGCTTCCTTGAATCGTATCGTGGCATCTGCGTAGAGGGATCGAAAGAAAGAGGTGCAAACTAGAAGGCTGGTCACTCGCCTTGATTTTACACACTACACGTTGGCACCACATTTTTCTGTTGTAGTGAACGTCGCTTTAGAGACACAGCATAATATCAATAAGTATGTTTGCGAGCCTATCTTATTTTGGAAATGACAAAGCAATACAAGATCTGATTACGAAGTACACAAAACACGTATGAAAGCAGCGCCTTTTGTGAGTAAGAGTTAACGGTACCGAGTGCGAACAGACCAAGAGGGATGCGCTTCATACCCACTTGTTGCAAAAGAGGGTAATTTACGCTTCTTGGTAGATGTTAATAGACCATACCCTGATAAATCTTTCCTGGGACTCCAATTTGGTATCTCTTCAACCGTGCCAAAACCCTCAAGCAGGATATCCCTAATAGTTTTGTAATTAGGTATAGGGTCAGTTGCAGACCACGTAGTAGACCCGAGTGCTGCGAAGAGTTTCTCGACCACCGGACTGAGACACTGGAAGAATGGGGTAAAATCATCAGTCACGATGTCTGGCTGATACCTCAGCCCATTTTTAAGGACCCCAAGGTTCACTGCATCATTGGGATTGTGTACCATAACCCAGGGCTTCAAGGCAGTCTCAGTGATTTGCTTGTCTTGATGAACAGTACGCGGCCCAGCATAAAGAACGCAGATCCAAACAAGGACATAGATGAGTGATTCTATGTCATCGTTTGCGGTATGTACGACCACATCTTTCTTAAAGTTAGAGGGAATATTTGATGACATGAATGGTATTGTGCCCTGAAAGATGATGAGCGACATGTGCAAATGAGGGGAGGGGGGACCCATGGTACGGTCACCAGGAACCATGGGCAGAGACTGATCAAGAAGGGTCGCATAATCAAAGTCAATAAGAAGGCCACGACACATGTCACCGTCCTGGATCAGATTGCACCTTTCTTGATCCCACCTAGCAAGCTTCTGCTCGCGAGTTTCACCCTCCATGTTTCTGCCAGTTGCGGTACCGTTACCGGGAGGATCTGAATGAGTATAGCTTCCATCATTACCCAAGGGGGGTTTTTTATCGTCATTATGAGGGAGTTTTGCACCACTAGATACTTTGCCCTTGCTATCTTTCTTGACCGAAGTGTACATCATGATATTGTTGACGCTGATATCACGGTGGAGGATGTTGAACTCTACAACAAGCCTCTGGTGAACTGTGCGTGATGTTAGATTGGCCAATGAGCATCTTAGCCGTTCTGACATACTGTCAAGGATGTCTATGAAGACGCTGAGGAGCTCCCGGATAGATTCGAACTCAGATATGGGAATACCGACTGGTTTCATAAGAAGCTGATGATGGATTCGAACCTTGCTGGAATATGGAAGGGGAGAGCGACGTAGATTTGTTTCATCATCCACGCCTCCAATCCTAACGGTCCAGGCAGAAACGAGCTCGGGAACTCCTATCATTCCCTGGATTGGTTGGAGAATGCTTTCCTCGCGGGTGGCCCTGCTAAAGTGGACCCACGAATTCTTAACTATGTAATCTTTCCCCTGATGACAGATGTGCCAGCACAATGTACCCCGACCACGGATTAAGCAGCCGAAGAAGATTCGGCGGACGATGGTGTATTCTACCGAGTCAACTTCGATCATGCCAAGGTTCAACTTCTTAGTGGCTGAAAGAGGCCGGGGAACGACTGGGGAAAAAGTGAATGTGGGGTCATATCCAACGTCTTCAGGGTTACCGAATGCGAGCATAGCGAGCATGCATAGTAGTGGGTGGGGGGATCGGTGTATGTCATAGGGACATGAATGGACAACTCCAGAGCAATTGAACATGTGTACGCGAAATTCTTGGTTTGCGATGGACAGTGCAAATAAGAACCGACGACCAGGTTGGGATGAAAAAATCACATATGCTTTCCGTATGTGTTATGACCATGTCCAACTCCGGATCTTATCCGGTTACTCCGGTTGCATTGCAGCCCCATAGCTCAACTCCGGTCATTCTCAGTTACTCCGGTCACAGTCGCGCAGATAACCTTCCGCTAACTACGACCCTTGGTCTATACTCCATTTGCTCTTACTACACCTCGCCGTCTACCCTGCCTTGACGTGAGTTCTCCGTGAACTCGATATATCCTATACCTTGTAGCATTTTCACCGGACCTGACCTAGTCCTAACTCTGGTCATCCCTTGTCCGCTATTAGGTTGTTTACTTGTCACCGTATGTACTCGACCCTAGTTTCTACTTAGTATAAGTACCCTCTAGTTTACCTTGTAGACCTCAGTCTGAAATCAACATAAGTCACTACTCCTGTTCTCGTCCATCTCCGTCTCCTCCCCTTGACCGGAACCTACGCAAGGGGTCAACGCTCGTTGTCCTTAGTCGTTGAACCCAATCAGTCACCAACTCCAGCCAGACTAATCTCTTGTCCAGCATCTGCCCTCCTCCTTCGTCCGCTTTTGTCCGGACTTGTCCAGACCCCCTACCGGAGTAGACCCAGACTTGACAGTATTTCAGACTCACACTTGTGTGGGTTCACTGTTTCCATACCTCGTATGCAAACTATTCTCCATCTCTTATGACTATGACTACGCGCTCTCGCGCTCGTACCACTGCAGCACTTGCTGAGGAAGCAGGTGCAGTAGACGACCTCCATCTCTCTGCTGCCCAACAAGCCCTGTCTAACCGCAGGCAACCTCCGGCTTCCGTTAGCCAATTCCAGAGCTTTACAGCTCACAACCCAGCAGTGTCTTTGACTCCGCGTCGAGATGCTGCGTCCCAGAGCCTTCATGGTTCTGTGGATTTTGGTCACCATGAATCCGTTTCTGGTGATCGATTCCCCTACCGTCGCGACCCCACTCCGGACCGTCGCGAACCTGCCCGTCACCAGTGGTTTGGCCCTGAGGACGGACCCAGAGCTGATCTGGATGACCCCGGAGATGGCGACAATGATGACGACAACGACGATGACGACTTTGTCGACGCAATGGACGAGCTAGACCCTGGTCTAGCTGTCTTCCAAAATTTAGCAATCGCTGTCAATCGCCTCTCCCACTCCTCCTGCCGGACCAATGACGCCTCTTCCTCCCATGCCAAAGTCCATGAACTGGACACCTTCGACGGTACGGACCCAAAAAAGCTCAGGACCTTCTTGGTCCAATGTGAGCTCTGCTTCCAGGACCACGCCAAAGTGTTCCGCCTAGATAGGGCTAAGGTAACATTTGCCCAGTCCTATCTCAAAGGTATGATGTTGGAGTGGTTCGAACCGAACCTCCTCAACTCCGGTGATCCGGCTGACCGCCCACTCTGGATGGACAGTTGGGTCCATTTCGTCACTGAACTCCAGAGTACCTTTGGTCCTCATGACCCCATCGCTGATGCTGAACATCAGCTCGAGCATCTCCGGATGAAGGATGCTCACCGCGTTACACAGTATATAGTAGACTTCAACCGACTCGCCTCGCAGGTCCAGGACTACAGGGATGGTGCGCTCCGCCGCCTGTTTTACTCCAGTCTCCCAGATTGTCTCAAGGACAAAATCGCTTGAGTCGGGAAACCCCTGACTCTGCATGGGTTGAGGGCTCTTTGCCAAGAGATCAACGTGTGCTATTGGGAGTGCAAAGACGAGATCTCTCGCACGACGAAGAGTCAGCCCACCTCGTCCACAACCAAGTCCTCCAACTCCGAAGGCAACTCATCCAACTCTGGTCAGGAGAAATCCAAGACCAGAAACTCCCCCAGCTCCGCCAACTCCTCTGGCTCGTCTAAAGCAACCAGCAACCAGTCCTCCTCCAGTTCCAGAGTGGACTTAACCAACAAGCTTGGTAAGGACGGGAAGCTAACCGCAGACGAGCACAAACAGTGTCTGGACAACAACCTCTGCATGTTCTGCGGAGGCACCGGTCATTTCGCAGACAACTGTCCAAAGAAGACCAAAAAGGCCAAGGCTCGTGCTGTGGCCATCGCTGCTGAGTCCGGTAAGATGGACTCCAACTCGGGTGCCAACTCCGAGTCAAAAAAAGAGTAAGCAACTCCCGACCCTCCGCACAACCGGCGAGCTGCGTTGACTCCGGAAGTGCACCCAAGGAGGCTCGCCTCAACGTGTCCGCTCTCTTAGATCCTAATTCCCTTATGCCCCATGTTTTCCTTTTATCTTACGATTTACCAGAACTCCGTGCGCTTGTGGACTCCGGTTCCACGCACTGTTTTGTAGATACCAAATATGCTCTCGGACACTCTCTCCTCACTTACTCTGTTTCCCCGATTGTACTCTGGCTTTTCGACGGTACCTCGAATTTTGTAATTACTCAAGCCGTCAACCTATCAGTGAAGTTCCCCGCATCCGGTGATGTCACCCCCATGACCTTTTACCTAACTCTGCTGGATTCTGAATGCAAAATTGTTCTCAGACATAACTGGCTCACCCACTACAATCCGTCGATTGACTGGGTATTGAGCAGTTTAACATTCTGAACACTTGCAGAAAGTTTGCCAGCACCCCCGTCGACTCCCTCTCCGGTTCTGTCCAGTAACCCTGTCTCTGGCCTCTCCAGCCAATCTGACCCTGGCCTTGCGCCATCTGTCGACACTCCGGTTTGCACCCCTCCGCACATCTCTCTGATTAACACAGCCGCATTCGTGCATGCGTGCAAGTTAGAGGGATCCACCAAATACCAACTCCAGCTGCGTCCCTCTGACTCAGCAAAGGCTCGTTCTTCCTCCGCCTCTACTCCGCCGGACTTGGACATCGTCCCTCCGGAGTATCGCGATTATGCAGATGTGTTCAGTAAGGCAAAGGCCTCTGAACTTCCCCCGCATCGCGAGTACGATCTGAAGATCGACCTCAAAGAAGGTACCTCTCCACCTTTGGGAACTCTCTACTCACTGTCTCCGGTCGAGCTCTCCGCTCTCTGGACCTTCATCGACGAGAATCTTAATACAGGTTTCATCCGTCCTACCGCCTCCTCCCACGCTGCTCCGGTCCTCTTCGTAAAGAAGAAGGATGGCTCACTCCGCCTCTGTGTTGACTTCCGGGGCCTAAACAAAATTACCAAGAAGGATCACTATCCACTCCCCCTAATCTCTGATCTTTTGGACTCACCTAGCTGTGCTAAAATCTATTCAAAGATCGATCTCTGGCACACGTACCATCTAGTCTGGATTGCTCCGGGCGACGAGTGGAAGACCGCCTTCCGTACGCGCTATGGGTCCTACGAGTGGTTAGTAATGCCCTTTGGCCTCACTAACGCCCCGGCAGCCTTCCAGCGCTTTGTCAACACCATCTTCGCTGACATGCTAGACATCTGCGTTGTTGTATACCTCGACAACATCCTAATCTACTCCGAGGATATGGAGTCCCACCAGCAGCATGTCTGGGAAGTTCTCCGCCGACTCCGGTTACATGGCCTCTTCGCCAAACCAGAGAAATGTGAGTTCCACTCAGACTCGGTAGAGTACCTTGGCTATCGCCTCTCTCTGGACGGTTTGACTATGTCTCCAGACAAGATCCAAACCATCTCCGACTGGCCTGAACCTCAAAAGGTAAAAGACATCCAGTCCTTCTTGGGCTTTGCCAATTTCTACCGCCAGTTTATATTCAACTACTCCAACATTGTGGTCCCTCTTACCCAGCTCACCTGGAAAGACGCCCCTTGGAACTTCTCCGAGGACTGTCGACGATCTTTCAACGCTCTCAAGCATGCCTTCACCACTGCACCCATCCTTACACACTTCATTCTGGATACCCCTATCATCGTGGAAACTGATGCCTCCGACTATGCCGTCGCTGGCATCTTGTCTATTACCTGCGCCGACGGAGAGATCCATCCGGTCGCGTACTACTCCCAGACTTTGACTGCCCCGGAGCTGAACTATGACACCCACAATAAGGAACTACTTGCTATCTTTGAAGCTTTCCGGAACTGGTGCCATTACCTTGAAGGCTCCGCCTCTCCTATCGATGTTGTCACGGACCACAAAAACCTCGAGTATTTCTCCACCTCAAAAGTACTTTCCCGCCGGCAAGCCCGGTGGTCTGAATTTCTGTCTGAATTTAATCTCGTCATTTGTTTCCGTCCCGGAAAACTCGGTGCCAAGCCGGACGCTCTCACTAGACGATGGGACATCTACCCCAAAGAGGGGGATAGTGGCTACGCCCAGGTTAACCCCCAAAATCTCTGGCCAGTGTTCACTCAAGAACAGCTCTCTAATTCTCTTTGCGCTACTTACCTAGAGTTTCCGGTCCTCCGTGCAGTCACGATCATGGACATGGAAACACTCCATAGCGACATCCTCTCTGCACTACCCTCTGATCCCATTGCCCAGGTCCACCTCACAGATCCACCGGACTCTCGTTGGTCCACAGACGAGGCTGGATTCCTTCGACTAGACAGTTGCATATACGTACCGGACTTGGATGACCTCCGTCTCCGGGTACTCCGGTATCAACACAACCACCCACTTGCTGGTCACTTTGGGCAAAACCGGACTCTAGAACTAATCCGGCGTGAGTATACTTGGCCTGGTCTCCGGACCTTCGTCAAGGATTACGTCCGGTCCTGTACCTCTTGCGCACAAGCTAAGACACCGCGCCATAGACCCTACAGGCTGCTGAAACAGCTCCCTGTACCGGAGAAGCCATGGAATTCCATCTCAATGGATTTCATTGAGCAACTCCCTTCATCTACTGGCTTTACCGCCATTCTGGTCGTGGTAGACCGGCTTTCTAAACAAGCCATATTCATTCCTACTCACGACACCATCACTAGCCCGGAGCTCGCAAAGCTCTTCTTACTCCATGTGTTCTCCAAGCACGGTGTCCCCGCCCACGTCACCTCAGATCGCGGTACCAAGTTTGTCTCACACTTCTTCTGGTCACTTGGAAAGGCCCTCGACATGCGCCTCCATTTCACCTCCGGTTACCACCCAGAGGGCGATGGCCAGACAGAGTGGTCTAACCAGACCCTTGAACAGTACCTCCGGATCTACTGCAACTACCAGCAGGACAACTGGGCGGACCTACTCCCATTGGCGGAGTTCGCTTACAACAACGCACCTAGTGCTACCACTGGAGTCTCTCCGTTCTTCGCTAACAAGGGCTACCACCCTAACATTTCTGTCTACCCAGAACACAATATGACCTCTGCACAGGCTCGTGACTACGTAGTCGACCTCGAGTCACTGCATCAATACCTTCGTGAAGAAATGGCTAATGCACAACTCCACTACCAAGGTCCGGCTGATGCCAAATGTGCTCCGGCACCGGACTTCAAAGTAGGCGATCAAGTATACGTTAAAGCCAAATACTTCCGGTCAACTCGACCATCCAAAAAACTATTGGAGAAGAACCTTGGGCCGTATACCATTATGATAGCCCAAGTAGGCTCACTCTCCTTTACCCTCCGTCTTCCAGATTCCATGCACGCAGTTCACCCGTCTTCCACATCTCCCAACTCGAACCGGCCATTCCCAATACCATACCGGACCGGATACAACCTCCTCCGCCACCGGTTGAAGTAGATGGTGAACCGGAGTTCGAGATCTCTGAAATCCTTGACTCCAAGGTTGACCATCAACGCAAATCGTGCAAGTTGCTCTACTTGGTACAATGGTCCAGTTACGAGGGAACTGACGAAGAAACATCATGGCTACTTGCCACCGAACTTGGCAACGCAACGGAACTCTTAGAAAATTATCATGTCCAGTACCCGGACAAATCCGGACCACTAGCGTCCATGTAGTATTACTCTCGCCCTCTGTTTCCCTTATCTGTCTCTCCTCCCTGTTTCACTCTCAATCTCTCCTATCAGTCTCAAACTTAATATCACTCACTCTGTCTCTCAGTCCAGTTTCCTCTTATAAAAACAAAAGTAAAACTAATTTACATTCTATTTACAAGGTCCGTACCGGACCACTTACTCCGGCACAGCACTGCCAGGGTTCTCCTGCTCCTCATGGAGCCCCTGGACTTCTTGTTCGACCTCCTCCAGGTCGACTTCCGCCTCGCTATCCTCTGACTCCTCGTCTTCGTCCCAGGGCGCCGTGAAGAATTGGCACTCCTCGAGAAAGGTCTCGAGGCCGGCCGTCAGCTGCTCGTTTCCTTTGGCCACAGAGCGGGTGGCATCCACTACCCAGCACATCTGTCTGGTCATCTCTTCCACCGTTCTGGTCAGCCTGTCCAGCTGCTCTAGGAACGGTCCAGGGTCGAACCCGGACCGTTGCCCAGATGGCCCTGGTACCTCGACGATGTCGTCGTCGTCGTCAACCACCTTCACGACCGTCTTCTTCTTTTTTCGCTTCTCCCCTCCTCGCGGCGACGTTGTGACCTCCTTCACCTTGCCCTTCCCTTTGTCCACTACCGGACCCGGACCTCCCACCTCCGGCCACTTGCACCGCTCCTTGAGCCCAGCACACTTCATGCACGCGCGTTGCTTGGGCTTTTCAGGGTCCCACTCGCACTTGGCCTTGTGCTTGGCACAACGAATGCACCTGCCAGGAAATTAATGAAAAATCATAAAGGAAGATAAAGACTACTTACCGGACTTCCTCACTCCGGTCACCACTCGGACCTGCCTCCGGCTCCTCCCTCATCCTCTTCTTTGACACCTCCTGCGCCAGTGCCTTCTGTCTCGTGGCAACCTCTGCAGCCCTCCGCTGCACCTCTGCCTGGTCCTTCTCCGCCTGCTCACGCGCTTGGCACTCTGCCTCCTCCCTTGCCCTACGCTCCACCTCCTCGCGAGCTCTTGCCTCTGCCTCTTCGCGCGCTCGCCTCTCCGCCTCTTCCCGGCGTTGTTTCTCCTCCCTCTTGATCTGCTTGCGTCGACGCCTCTCCTTCGTCTTGGCATTGAGGACAGCTGCCTCGTCTTCGCTACCAGACTGGAGCTCCGGTGTTGACGCCTTGGTCCAGTCCTTGGACTTGACCGCAGAGGGGACAGTGGGGGTGGTGGACTTGGCAGTGTCAGACATATTCAAAATCAAAGGCAGGGAACTGGGGGTAAAAAAGCAAAACCGGTCTGATCTTTATAGACCCAAAATTCGTACTCAGACATTCACTCTGGACTCCACATTGTTCTAGGTGACCACACGACAGCCTCATTGGGGCCTCATGGGTTTGGCCCCTAAAGGGGGGATACTGTTACGACCATGTCCAACTCCAGATCTTATCCGGTTACTCTGGTCGCATTGCAGCCCCATAGCTCAACTCCGGTCGTTCTCAGTTACTCCGGTCACGGTCGCGCAGATAACCTTCCGCTAACTACGACCCTTGGTCTATACTCCATTCGCTCTTACTACACCTCGCCGTCTACCCTGCCTTGATGTGAGTTCTCTGTGAACTCGATATATCCTAT
This sequence comes from Scleroderma bovista, assembly GCA_037178675.1. Lineage (NCBI taxonomy): Eukaryota > Fungi > Basidiomycota > Agaricomycetes > Boletales > Sclerodermataceae > Scleroderma > Scleroderma bovista. The sequence goes on along the minus strand of JAYMGJ010000214.1, from coordinate 5,724 downwards.
ACCTTGTAGCATTTTCACCGGACCTGATTTATTTTACCCAGTCCTGACTTTATTTTCACCGGACCTGACCTAGTCCTAACTCTGGTCATCCCTTGTCCGCTATTAGGTTGTTTACTTGTCACCGTATGTACTTGACCCTAGTTTCTACTTAGTATAAGTACCCTCTAGTTTACCTTGTAGACCTCAGTCTGAAATCAACATAAGTCACTACTCCTGTTCTCATCCATCTCCGTCTCCTCCCCTTGACTGGAACCTACGCAAGGGGTCAATGCTTGTTGTCCTTAGTCGTTGAACCCAATCGGTCACCAACTCTGGCCAGACTAATCTCTTGTCCAGCATCTGCCCTCCTCCTTCGTCCGCTTTTGTCCAGACTTGACTGGACCCCCTACTGGAGTAGATCCAGACTTGACAGTATGATGCTGTTGTGCATGGTCCGTATATCAGGAGATCGAGAGTATGACATAGATGTGAGTTCCATGAAGGAAACAACTCCTTTCCAAGAGAGCTCTTGCGGACCAAAAGCAAGTGGATCGAAAGTCTCCCGCAGGACCAAGTCTGGCTTCAATAACATTGGGCCATCTGGAATAGGTTTGTGCGATGTCTCCCAGAACCAAGAGCGCAAAGGTGTCGCAATCGATTTGGCGGTACTGGAGCGTGTTACCCTGCCAGAGGTGGCTGCTGCAGGGACAGCAGGGCGAGTAGGGCAAAGAGCCAGCAAGGCTCGTATAACTTTATTCAACCACTTCGCAACACCACTTTCTTCGTCACCAGTGGTAGGCAAGAAGGTCCCTTCAATAATCTCCTCCTGCAAAGTCTTGGGGATAAGCCTGCGGATAGTTTTGTGTCTAGAACCTAAGTGACCTCGCCGAGGCTGCGATGAGCCAGTATACCTAAGAAAGTGGGGTATAACCAGTGGCTCCCAGCAACTGTTACGGTAAAGACTCTCATTTATGAGCATTAGCGATGTGATCTTGAGCAGCAAGCCCTTCGCTTGCAGAAAATGGTTCGATACGCTGTGGCATTGATGCAAGATATAATGAGAAGGGTTACTACTGACGATGAGGTCTTCTTCCTCCAGAGTGGCATCTTCCAGTTCAGCCAGAAGCTCTCGGTTGATGTTTTCTGTCTTGAAAACCTTTCCTGAGCTCGGAACAGAGTTGGTTTTGAATTTCAGAGGTGTGTTTTGTGTTGCTGCATGGTATGCGGGCATGTTGGAAGACTGAGATCAACAAGTTATTCCATTGTTACACCTATGGTATATAGCACAAAAGGAAGTAACACGTAGTAATGACTAGGAACTAAGTGATAATGTGTAAAAAAACTGCTTGTTCCAATATTTGTTGAGCCAGAATTCATTTGATAGTTCATAGGATGTGTGGCGTGTTAGACGAGGATTCACCTCTCTCCCAAAATGCGGAATGAGATGTGCCGGCGAACGAATGTGGTGCAATGGAATGACATATCCAACTCGGCCGCCATCCCTCCTGATCGCACGTTTCAAAATGTGCATGCCAGCAGCACCGTCGGTTGAATCGCACGAAGGAGGAGGGGATATGGTATTGAAGTGTTGAACGTATGCGAGGAACGTGTCACTCCGAAGAAGGCAAAAGATGAGGCGAATTTGTACTACTACGTGCCCTGGAAGGTGGTGAACATATGGTTGGGACATCGCGCTGCAAAACATACCTCTGAGCCCACTTGAAGGCCAATCACTTTCGTCAGTTTGGCTAATGACTGTGAAATCATACCGTCTGATTGGGGATCATGCCGAGGGAGGCAAGGCAAGGAGGCTTTGGGGTGGTTCAAGCGACTGCATGTCGTGATAATTTGGGAGCTGGACTCGAACCTTGAACCAAACTTGAATCCTCTCAGCAGAGGGATTAGTTATTTCGACTGAGCAATCAGCGCGCGAAAGATAGTCAGTAATGGCTGATGGTAGGTCTGGTAGACTATACATGTCTGCAGCCTCATCAGTGGAGACCCTCAACGATGGCTTGACAGCCAGGCGGAATGCAGTCGTCGAAGAGGAGAAGATTCTATGGGGGCGTACAGCATCGAGAACGACACCGCCAGCCATCATTTTGGCAGTTTCAAAATAGTTGACAATTTTTTGAGTGGAAGAAATATGGAGTGCTCCCATGTCGGGCTTGTGCTCATGCTCTTGGTCCTCTTGATCTCCATCGTCTTCCCAAGATCCCCCCTCAATAGACGTGAGCTGTGTGGTGAGATCAAACTGAGAACATTTTTCCCTGTGATCAAGGTGCCGGTGTAGGGGGTGAGTCCCTTGAAGGCGCGAAAATGGGTGTCCGCCCAAGGAGACCTGGTCTGGCTTGACTAGGGGAGCTAAGGAGAATAGAGCGCAGGAGCGCACTCGGAGGTTCCGGGAGTCGAGAGAGAGCAGAGTAGGGGTGAGGAGCGCAGCGAAAATGCGCAGGGAGTGCGCGACTAGGGAGTAGGGAGGTTGCCTAGTGTGTGTAGACACGCGCTAGGGAGAGCTGGGAATAGCGGGATCCACCGGAAATCGTCGGAGCACCGAATAGGGTCGTCTAGGGTCGTCAGAAAACAAAGAGAGAGCGGCAGGACACGAGAGAAACAACAGAGAAACACCAGAAACAACAGAACTCGCACTTAGACACTCAGATGGGGGCGGAAAAGAAACTTCTTATTTTTGTGAGGACTAGGGCTATATACTGAAGCCTAATCCAGGGGGAAGGGTACAAGCGACCCGAAGAGAAGGAGAGAGGATGACAGCGCTAAGAGGGAACGTAATACTAACATAATGACAGCTGTCAGGGATGCTAAAGCGAGGGGAAAGGCTGAGGGACACAAAGGCAGAAGCTAAAGTGACAGGAAGAGAAGTGGAGAGCAAACCCTATGTAGTGCGACCCTATGCAGTGCGATGCGGCCCTATGCAGCGAGACCCTATGCAGGAGAGTGACCCGACCCGATGCAATGCGACCCGATGCAATGTAGCGCGACCCGATGCAATGTAGCGTGACCCGATGCAATGTAGCGCGACCCGATGCGATGTAGTAGTGCGACTCGATGCTACTCCAAGTGACTGAGACAGTCAGGAAGGGATAGGGATGAGCTATGCATGCAGGACCTTCGCAGGGCCCTATCGGGTGTACCAAGCTGCGCATTGGAGAACTCTCGTGCGGGTAGGGTGCGGGTGGCTGTGCTGAGTGGCGTGGACTAGTCCAAACAGACCCGAAGCTATTCCGAGTGATCGCGACGCTCGCAGGAAGAGATAGGGAATAGCTACTCATGCGGGACCTTCGCAGGACCCTATTGGGTGTACCAAGCTGCGCACCGGAGAGCTCTCGTGCGGGTTGGGTGCGGGTGGCTGTGCTGAGTAGCGCGGACTAGTCCAAACAGACCCGAAGCTATTCCGAGTGATCGCGACGCTCGCAGGAAGAGATAGGGAATAGCTACTCATGCGGGACCTTCGCAGGGCCCTATCGGGTGTACCAAGCTGCGCATTGGAGAGCTCTCGTGCGGGTAGGGTGCGGGTGGCTGTGCTGAGTAGCGCGGACTAGTCCAAACAGACCCGAAGCTATTCCGAGTGATCGCGACGCTCGCAGGAAGAGATAGGGAATAGCTACTCATGCGGGCTTGCACCTTCGCAGGGCCCTATCGGGTGTACCAAGCTGCGCATTGGAGAGTTCTCGTGCGGGTAGGGTGCGGGTGGCTGTGCTGAGTAGCGCGGACTAGTCCAAACAGACCCGAAGCTATTCCGAGTGATCGCGACGCTCGCAGGAAGAAATAGGGAATAGCTACTCATGCGGGACCTTCGCAGGACCCTATTGGGTGTACCAAGCTGTGCACCGGAGAGCTCTCGTGCGGGTTGGGTGCGGGTGGCTGAGCTGAGTAGCGCGGACTAGTCCAAACAGACCCGAAGCTATTCCGAGTGATCGCGACGCTCGCAGGAAGAAATAGGGAATAGCTACTCATGCGGGACCTTCGCAGGACCCTATTGGGTGTACCAAGCTGCGCATTGGAGAGCTCTCGTGCGGGTTGGGTGCGGGTGGCTGTGCTGAGTAGCACGAGCGAGTTCGGGTGAATACTGATCGGTATATGTGCACCTAGAGACGCATGTGTCTCTACACCTCCCGGGGTCTTTAGAAAGTGACCGTCCTCGGTCATGCTCCTACTCAAGAAGCGAACATGTAAGTGAACACCACCCTACAAACTTCTAGGGATGGGAGGGAGGGCCACTCCACCTAGCAATGTTGCTCTGCACATCTGGTAGCGTGCTCCCTAGGGGATGATATCCTTCACATCCAGCAGTCCCAGACACTACACAGACGATCACTGCGCATGAAGGGGAGCCTGCTGCTCGCTTGGACATCACCTCCAGGTTGCACCTTTCGTGGCTACTAAATGCGAGTCGGGAATAAATATGAGAAGGGCGCATGAGATCGCAAGGGGGGGGCAGGACTGCATATCGCGCAAGTGGGGGTCTCCGGTTCGTTCGGGTCCTGGGTCCATGGATCTCCTCGTCACTCTACCTTTCCTATCTGTCCGCTCTACTCCGCTTTTACCTCTCTTAATACCCTCGCACCTATCCACCAAAATAAACCCACAGCTTCCGAAAAACATAAGAGAAACAAAACAAAACGAGAGCACTAACGTATGGTATGTCCGAGACAAGAGTGTGCATGTACAGTAAGGGCGGAAATGATTTTTGCGGCTATAGTATGAGCGGAAAACGGAAGTATGACCAAGGAGTGGGAGACGGGTGCATAGCACGATTAAAACAGGTGTGGAAAGAGACTGGAAACAAACAGGTAACGTAGGAACTGACTTTATTCTTTTTATTTTTATTTTGTTTTTGTTTTGACTTTGTCCATAGGAAGCGAGTGCAGAGCAGTAGAGAGAATAGGTAGAGTGTCTTTGATATAAAATGAGAGCGAGAAGGGGGACTGAGGGAACACTAAGATGTGAAATGCGCGCAGTAGAGAGTGTCTGTGTAGGGTTAATAACTAAAGAATGCGTTGTCCGATGAAAGAGGAACCAGTCCGAGAGGGATGCCAGGGGCAATGGGACACCTATACACTGCGCATTTAATTATCACGCGCCACCGGGGATAGATCTCCGAGCCAAGGGGGAGGCTCACCCCGCAGATGCGCGGTATCTGTTGCGGAAGGGTCAGTCAGCTGGATTGGCACAAGGTGCGCAGGAGTGCACGAATAATCGGAAGAGAAATAGGAAGCGGCCTCTCGTGTTGCGGATACAATACCATCAAACCCGTTGAACATATAAGCACTCTCAAGCGCATGTTCGACACTCTCCTCTGAGTCACTATACACCGAAATCGCATCTCGACTCTTCTTGACATCGCACGGGTTGTGCGCAGATACAAGCACTTCAGGGATCGGGTCCAACACGTTTTGGGTGCCTTCCCTCCCCTCCGCGCGCTCACGTTGCTCCTGAGCTGGGTGCGTAACGAGCTCCTCAGCTAGCATCTCATCGCTATCGTCTGTCTCTGTAAAGGGGAGCGATGGCCCCAGATTGAGCACTTCTGGTTGCTCGGGAATAGCTTGTACACCTAATGTGCAAACAGGAGGGTCAGTAGCACATAAGTGCTCGAGTCCAAGCCCCGGAGGCACAGCAGGGTGCACAGGGATGGGCGTTCTAGCCACTGGCTCGCATATCCGCATGTCCGAACCCGAGAAGCAGGGGAGTGGGTTGCGTACCCCGGCAACAAAAAGCGGAGCCCTC